>CAWUFW010023866.1:0-68583 GCA_963921515.1 Calotriton arnoldi | reverse complement strand
AAATGGTGCCGGCTTTTAATGTGGGCAATTATTAATCGCGCAAAGGGGATCGCGCAAGGGGCATAATTAGATCGCGCAGAGGGCAGCGAAGGGGCATAATTATAGATTTTATTTCCACAAAGTGTGAACTTTTAAAGTACAATAATATTCCTTAAAAATCACGACTGTAACCAAAACGCTTTTACTCAACTGTTTACAGGAGATGTCCCAGGACTGAATCTAGGATCCAGTAATGTGGTTAGAAAAGTAATCCATAAAGTAACTAATTGCATTTAACTAGAAATTCACATTGAGCTGAATGTTGCATTGTGTTTGAAAATGTGTTGCCCATTGCAACAACTGTAACTACTGTACTTAAAAGTCTATTGCCTATGTGCAAAGTAATTAAACTAAAGTAATTCATTCTGAGAAAGTATTTTTGTAATGTAATGTATAATGTAATTACAATGTAATTTAAAAAATAAAATATGTAAAAAAATAGTTTCTAAAAAATTTGGAAATCAGTATGAAATTTTTTATATAACAATTAATACATTTAAAAATTGTCATTTACAAAACCTTTGAAATTCACTGAAAAAACTGTAGGTTTCAGACATGTTATAGTTACAAATTAGCATTTAAAAACCTTTGAAATTCACTGAAAAAACCATAGGTTTCAGGGACGTTATAGTTACAAATTAGCATTTAAAAAACCTTTGAAATTCACTGAAAAAACCATAGGTTTTAGGGACAGTTATAGTTAGTTGGACATTGCACTCGTACAAAACCCGTGAAATTCCCCCGTTATAGTTAGTCCAGCTAACTATAACTCGCGCCCACAATGCACTGCTGATGACGTCACATATTACATCACTCATGACATGGTCAGTGACATCACTGATGACATCACTGATGACATCTCAAATGACATCACTGATGACATCATCCACGTGATAATCTGATGCACCTCCTCACACTCTAATATAACCTTTGATACACCCACTCTAAATTACAGACTGCCATTCGCAAAACCATAGACACTCCAACACCAATAACTACATACCCACTCACTGATTCTTAGGTCTACGCACACATCCACTCACTCACCCGTACAGTCACTCATACTTACGGTCACTCAGTACAGGACTATCATATGCACTCATACTCCTATATAGACACTCAAACACCGCCACTCATCCATAGAGGTACTCACACACCTAGTCAGTCATGCAAATAATTAAACACACTACCATTTACTCACCTATACAGTTATACACACACCAGCTCACTTACTCATACAAATACTAGCACATTCTTACGCTCTTATACAATCACTGATACAAGCACACACTCATCCATACAGCCACTATCACAATCACTCACTCTCGCTTATAGCTATTTATATACTCCAACACACATATATACTGCCTTTCACATATGTAGTTACTCACACATGTACCACTGGGACATACATTCACTCACTAACACACTCTTACACACACTTACCCACCCATACAGTCTATCACAGTTGCACTCTTGAAACCATCCACCCAGTGAATCACCCACTCACACATCTATGCACAGAGTTGCACACACCCTCCCACACAAACACTCAGGCACCCATACAGATACTCAGACAAGCATTCAATAACTCATATAGACACTCATGTAGCTATTCACAAACACATGCAGCCACTTACACAGCAACAGACAGACGGATACAGACATTCACCCAGTTTAGTCACTAACCCATGCATTCAGTAAGATACGTTAAATCACTCACTTATAGAGTCAGTCACGCACCTACTAAATCATCCATACAGACACTTACACACCCACTCATTCTTCAATACGTCTTTTCCTATATATATTAAAAATATTTAAACTTTACAGAAACACACAGTCACTGGATGATGTCATCAGTGATGTCATCAGTGATGTCATTTGAGATGTCATCAGTGATGTCATCAGTGATGTCCCTGACCATGTCATGAGTGATGTAATATGTGACGTCATCAGCAGTGCATTGCGGGGCGCGAGTTATAGTTAGCTGGACTAACTATAACGAGGGAATTTCACGGGTTTTGTACGAGTGCAATGTCCAACTAACTATAACTGTCCCTAAAACCTATGGTTTTTTCAGTGAATATATATATATATATATATATATATACATATATATATATATATATATCCATATATATATAACAATAAAAACACAATGCAGCCTTCCAATACTAGAAACGCTGAGCAATGTTGTAAGAATTTCCCTTGCACATAAATACAATTCCAATAAAGCAGGGAGAAAGAAAACACATTTGAAAACTGCTTTAATGCACAGCAGAAAACCTAATCCTGCAAAGAGGAATGAAAGAACATTGCCAGCACATAGGCTGCGTTGTAGAAAACAGTGTAGAAAGCTGAAAAGCTAACCCACAGAAACACACAGAATAAACTGGCACCGTGCCTTTAAGGCAGCCATGACCCCTAGCTTCCCATCATGCCTCAGGGTGACAGTTAGGTCAGTTGTTCTTTCCGGCTCCTTCTGTCAGGACCCTGGTAACTTCAGCTCTCAGTTTTTTTCTGATTTTCTGTCAGAAATTACTTTTTTTTTTTTGTGAAAAACATTTTACTTCGACATCTTTTTGTTGTTGAAGTACCTTTCTACTATTTTTGAGAGAGTTGAGCATTATTTTCCAGTCAAAAATGCCCCCTCTCTTTGACTCTTGCCCTTCCTGTGGCAAGAAGAAGGCTAAAACAGACTCCCATCCTGTCTGTATTCTCTGCCTGCCTTCTGATCATGCTCCCAAGACCTGCCAGCATTGCCAGTCGCTGTCCAAAGGAACTCTGAAGGACAGAGAGAGGATTCGCCTCTATGGGCTGGCTGAGAAGGGGAAAACACCTTCAAGAGGCAGGTCTCCGATGAAGAAGAAGAAAGAGAGAGCCACCACTCCATCTAGAAGTAAGGTTCCAGTCTGCTCTCCATCGGCGTCGGGCTCGGCGCCACAAATACCTTCATCGGCAGCGAAAACGTCGACGAGAAGACCATCGACGGCGGGCTCGCCGTCGAGAGAACACCGGTCATCGACGAAGACTACATGTACGTCAAATCCTCTGCCGTCGTCAACCCAGCGACGATCGGCGTCGAGGAGTCGCTCTCCGTTGGTGCGGGCTCACCCAACGTCGAGAGATTGATCGTCGTCGCCGTCTGCTCGGCGTTCGACGTCAAGACATGCTCCGCCGTCGCCAGGTCATCAGCGACCGGCGTCGAAGCAGGCGTCTCCGTTACCGTCAACCAGGCGGCGGTCAACGTCGAGACGTGCCTCGTCACCAGAGGCAAGGCACCCATCGCCTCCGTTGTCGTCATCCAGGCGACGTTCAACGTCGAGGGCTCGATCTTCGCCGACGACTAGGAAAGATTCGTCGTCGAGCCCTAGGGTAAAATACACTAGGCGTCGTTCGACGTCGAGACGGCGGTCTCCATCGACGGTGAGAAGTGCCCCGATCTCTACTCCGCTGGCTTCCAGTAGACGATCAGCGTCGAGAGAGAGATCTGAAAGGCATAAAGACACGACGTTGAGAAGGATTTCTCCCTCGATTCATACTTCGTTGGGGTCTCCTGCACGCTCAACGTCGAAGACAAAGTCTGTTGGCTCCAGGTGTTCGACGTCACATCATACAACGTCGAACCACACGGAGAGGTCGATGTCGAGGAGAAGATCACGCTCTAAAGATTCACCAGTGATGGTGACGCAGAGTCGGGAGCATCGTTCATCAAGACGCCGATCACGCTCCAGAAGTCGCAGAGTCCTCTGATTCTATTATGGGGCTCCCCCCAGACGCTCTCGACGTCACGCAGCTCTTCTGCTCATTCTCCTCAGCATCCAAGAACATCTCAAAGAGGCTCTCCAAGGAGACAGCAATCTCCTTCCATTCATCTTTCGCCCAGATGGCTTCAACCTCTCCATCACTGGCAGAAAGAACCCTCTGGTCATGCTCAGCGGCCTACGGACTATTCCAGTCCACTGCACAGATCCCTGTTACAGCGTCTAGTGCAGGAAGTGGACAGGTCCCCCACTACTCAGACCAGAGAACACAGAGGCAGATCTCCTAAGCATAGGTCAACTCATGCTCATCACAAGAGATGAAGAACACCATCTTGGTCCTCGTCTTCGACACGCTCATCCAAAAGGGACTACTCGCCTACCCTTACGGATAGCCCTCCTTCTAGAGTGTCACTCATCGATGATGTTAACACCTTTCACGATGTCCTCGCTAGAGGAGCACAAAAGCTGAGCATAGCCATGTCAGCTCCTCAGACCACCACTTCCATCATTTTCGAAACTCTCCATCAGAGATCTGCGGCTAGACCATTACTTCCTCTAGTCCCTGGTATCATTGAACCGGTAATGGACATCTTCCTCACCCCATCATCAGTTAAAGCAGCTCCGGCTCGGATCCTGAAAAAATATAAACCTGCTGCATCGGATCCCCTTTTTCTGAAATCTGATCCACCACCGGACTCTGTCATCATCGCAGCGGCAAAGAAGACACATGCGGTGGCTTCTTCCTCCTCAGCCCCTCCAGATAAAGAAAGTAGAGCCCAGGATTCTTGGGGGAGAAAGGCCTGCGGCTCTGCAGCATCTTCTCTTAAGGTATCTAGCGCTGCTGCCCTGCTGGGCCGGTATGACAGGTCCTTATGGGATTCGCTGGAGCGTTTTAAAGACAAACTCCCAAAGGAGGATCAACAAGACTTCTCAGAGATTCTCCAAGAAGGGGCGCTGGTGGCCAACCAAGTAATCAGCACAGCAGCGGATGGGGTTTCTATGGCTGCACACTCTTATGCACATGGTATATGTGCACGGAGGTCTTCCTGGTTGCGCCTGACAGCTTTGAAACCGGAAGCACAACAACGTATTTTGAATCTTCCGTTTTCTGGAAACTCCCTTTTTGGGTCACACACTGATGAGGAAATGGCCAGAATGAAGGCCGAGTTGGACACATTAAAGGCTGTGGGCCTTGAGAAGAAAAAGGAGTTCAAACGAAGCTACAGGCCCTACAATCGTAAAAATTACCAACAGAGGGTTCAAACCCCTCAATAGTTGCAAAACAAAAACAAATCCCAATATCAAGGCCGTCGTTCCTCGAGAGGAAGAGGAGGACATCAACAGCAGTCCTCTTCCACAGCAAAAACTCAAGGAAAGCAATGATTTTCTGCTTCCTCTAGCACCGTTGCACACTCCAGTGGGAGGAAGTATTTCAAATTGCATACAAGAGTGGCGCAACATCACCAAAGACCAGTGGGTGCTAAATATACTGAGCAATGGGTACGCGCTACGTTTTTGCGCGCCCCAAGAGGCATTCCTCCGGTAAGGTCACGTCCTCAACACCTGGAACTGCTGCGTCAAGAAGTGTCGACTCTTCTGCAGAAACTAGCCATAGAAGAGGTCCCTCCTGCGCAGAGAGGAAGGGAGTCTACTCCAGATACTTCCTTGTTCCGAAAAAGACCAACCAAACAAGTTCAGACCTATTCTAGATCTACGAACTCTGAACAAGTTCATCCGAAAGGAGAAGTTTCGAATGTTGGCGCTCCATCAAATATTTCCACATCTGAGGAAAGGAGATTGGATGTGTTCGGTGGATCTCCAAGCTGCGTACTTTCACATTCCAATTACCCCAAGGCATCGCAAGTTCCTGCGATTCATGGTAGGCGCGAAGCATTACCAGTTCAGAGTCTTACCATTCGGCCTCAAATTTGCTCCAAGGGTATTCACGAAATGCATGGCAGTGGTGGCGGCAGCATTACATCGCCAAGGCCTGTTTGTGTATCCATATCTGGACGACTGGCTGTTGAAGGGACCATCTCCTCACATGGTGCAGAATCACCTTCACATCTGCCTGGATCTCCTTCAACGCTTGGTCCTTCATGTGAACGTGGAAAAATCAGTTCATCAGCCCACTCAATCACTCCAGTATCTGGGCGCCACCCTGGACTCAGGCCTAGGAAAAGTGTTTCCTTCGGAGGAGAGACTGTTATCAATGAGAAACAAATTCAACATCATCCTTCAAGCACATCAACCATCAGTAAGGCAAGTGGCGTCTCTACTGGGGTCGATGGCCTCTTGCATTTTTCTCATACCCAACTCCAGATTGAGAATGAGACCGTTGCAACAGGATCTGGAGGACAAATGGGACCAATCCTCGGGTTATTGGGACGACCGATTTCTCCTCTCTCAAGCAGCGAAGAAGTCCATTCTCTGGTGGATTCAGCCAAAGAATCTTCTAGTGGAGTCCCATTCCATCAACCTCTGCCAAAACAATCCCTGATCACGGACGCGTCTCTTCAGGGATGGGGAGCGCATCTGGGTCAACTGCAGACTCCGGGCAGATGGACCAGCAAGGAACAGACCTATCATATCAACATGCTAGAACTGCGGGCGGTTCATTTGGCCCTCAAGGCATTCCATCCGTCGATTCAGTCCGAGTCGATTCTGATACAAACGGACAATACAACCACCATGTATTACTTAAACAAACAAGGTGGAACACGCTCTCGCCCTCTGTCTCTGGAATCTCAGGCGATCTGGCACTGGCTGCTGGCCAGGAACCTCTCGATCACGGCAGTGCATCTGCCAGGAGAGCAGAACGTGCGAGCAGACGCCCTCAGTCGACACTTCGAAGAACAAGAAGACTGGGTGCTCAACGACGAAGTAGTGGCGGACATTTTTCATCAATGGTGTCATCCATCCATCGTCCTCTTTGCAGACGATCGAAACAGAAAATGCCACGCCTTCGCGTCCAGATTTTACCGACCAGGAACGAGAGGGAATGCTCTTTTGATAGACTGGTCCGGGACGTTTGCATACGCTTTTCCGCCCCTTCCTCTCATCCCGAAGGTGGTGACCAAGCTCATCCGATCCAGGATGAAGATGATCCTCATAGCACCGGACTGGCCACGCCAATGGTGGTATCCGGACCTGTTGCAGCTCTCGATCTGTCCGCATCGGAGACTCCCGTGCAGGCCGGACCGTCTGACCAAAATGGGAGGGAAGATTCTGCACCCCAGCCTTCCCTCGCTGAGCTTGGCAGCATGGCTCCTGAGATCCTGCAGTACGGACATTTGAACCTCCCTCAGGACTGCATGGACATTTTGAGGAGTCAAAGAGACCATCCACAAGAGCCTCTTACTCTTTTAAATGGAAAAGATTTTACTTGTGGTGTATGCGTAATGGTTGGAGTCCAGTTAGCGGGCAAGAAGAGGTAATCTTGCCGTATCTGCTCTACTTGGCCACATCTGGTTTGAAATACACGTCCATAAAAGTACATTTGGCGGCCATCACAGCATATAGAAAATCACCTGACCAACCTTCTTTCTTTCAACTTCAGGTGGTCAAGGACTTCTTTCAGGGGTTGAAGAAGGTTTATCCCCCTGTCCGACCTCCTTCTCCGCCTTGGGAGTTGAATCTAGTTTTGTCAAAATTGATGGGTCCTCCTTTCGAACCCATTCATAAGGCCACATTACAACACCTTACATGGAAAGTAGCTATTCTGGTGGCTATTACATCAGCACACAGAGTGAGTGAAATCCAAGCACTCTGTTCTAAGGAACCGTATACGGTTTTCCATCACAATAGGGTGGTTTTGAGAACTCACCCTTCCTTCCTTCCCAAAGTAGTGTCTGACTTCCATGTCAATCAGACAATTTCTCTCCCCTCTTTCTTTCCAAATCCTGCTACACCAGCAGAAAGGTCTCTTCACTCATTAGACCTCGAGGGTTCTCAAATTCTATTTGGAGGGAACAAAATCCATTAGAAAGGCTGATCAATTGTTTGTAAACTACGGCTCTGTTAGAACAGGCTTTCCAGCCTCCAAACGATCCATTTCAAGGTGGATAGTGTCTTGTATTAAATTGGCTTACCAATTAGCGAACAAGCCTTTGTTAGCCTCCCTAAAGCTCACTCTACTAGGGGCAAGGCTACTACAATAGCTTTCTTACACAATGTACCGATGGCCGAGATTTGCAAGGCTGCAACTTGGAAATCGGTCCATACATTTACCAGGCATTACTGTCTGGATTCTGACTCCAGAGCGGATACCCAAGTAGGCCAGGCCTCCTTGAGGAATCTGTTCCAATGCTAGCTTGATTGGAGTCTTTGTAATGATTTTTCTTACAATGTATCTTTATTGTACTCTGGTCACTTGCCCGCAGGATGAGGGGATGGGCTTGCTATTCTATTCATGTGCTTATGACTATTGATGAGGATCCCCTGGAAGAGAAGGATAAGTTACTTACCTGTAATCCTAGTTCTCTTCCAGGGGTATCCTCATCAAAGTCATAAGCAACCCACCCGCCTCCCCGGGCAAGTGATCAAGATACATGTCATCTCTTTGTGCCATGGCCTTCGGGTCTCCGCAAAGAACAACTGACCCAACTGTCACCCCTGAGGCATGATGGGAAGCTAGGGGTCATGGCTGCCTTAAAGGCACAGTGCCAGTTTATTCTGTGGGTTAGCTTTTCAGCTTTCTACACTGATGTTTTCTACAACGCAGCCTATGTGCTGGCAATGTTCTTTCATTCCTCTTTGCAGGATTAGGTTTTCTGCTGTGCATTAAAGCAGTTTTCAAATGTGTTTTCTTTCTCCCTGCTTTATTGGAATTGTATTTATGTGCAAGGGAAATTCTTACAACATTGCTCAGCATTTCTAGTATTGGAAGGCTGCATTGTGTTTTTATTGTTATATATATATATATATATAGATATATATATATATATATAGATATATATATATGGATATATATATATAGAGCTACATATATGGTTTCCACATATATGTTTTATATGTTTCCGGGGTCCCGCGCATGGGCGGGAATATTCATGTGCTTATGACTTTGATGATGATACCCCTGGAAGAGAACTAGGATTACAGGTAAGTAACTTATCCTTCCGGTCCAGGGAGGACCTGGCTTGGCAGTTCGGGCTGGACTGTTCCCACAAGGAACAGGGTCAAGACTGATTTGCATATGGCTGGGTCCAAACTGGGGTGGTGTGGTGAGCAAAAGAATGATGGATTAAACCCAGATCCTTGTGACTGGGGGTGAATGTTTGCATTGTCCAGCATTCCGTCCATCAATTGTTTCTTTTGCATATGTCGCCCTAAGTGGGAAGGGTATGCCCAGACGTGGGTCCCGTGCTCACTACACCACTGGATTCAAGCTAGCCTGGCAGAGGAAGGGTGATGCCCTGAAACCGGTCCCAGGATGCTTGTATCGTCCAGGGAGGACCTGGCTTGGCAGTTCGGGCTGGACTGTTCCCACAAGGAACAGGGTCAAGACTGATTTGCATATGGCTGGGTCCAAACTGGGGTGGTGTGGTGAGCAGAAGAATGATGGATTAAACCCAGATCCTTGTGACTGGGGGTGAATGTTTGCATTGTCCAGCATTCCGTCCATCAATTGTTTCTTTTGCACACTTTTAGAAAGTGGGCATTTTGTTACTTCACCATTCTGTGTGCCCCTGGCTGTTTGTATATTCAGCAACTGGTGTGTGAGTGACGGGAGCTGAGATGTGCATGCACTCTAGACAGTCACTGGGGGGGTTGAGGTGTGCTCTGCCTTGCCTGGGTGACTCATCGCAGGCCTGAATAGACCTGGTCTGCATTTAGAGTAGTGGGAGGAGTTGTAATTACACCTGAATAGGCTGTGTCTCCGCCCCCTGTGGTCATGCTACACCAGTGAATGCAGAACTGGTTTGGACTGGGTTCAGAGACCCTTGCCACAAAGAGAACAAAGACATTTTGGAGTATAAGTATTACACCTAAAACCCCAAGACTTTAGATTACTTCCAGGAACATGAGGACCCTGCCAAGAAGAAAAGCTGGAGAGCTGTACGGAGGAGTACTACCCCTTGGCTGTGTGCTGTGTGGGGTTGGCCTGCAGTTGCTGCTTCTGTCTGTGGTTGAGTAAAAGGACTGACTCTTTTTGCCCAGCTGTGGTATCCTGCTTGTGAAGATTCTCCAAGGGCTTGTGTGTGCTGGCCCCCATACTCCCCCTGAGGGCCAGTTGGGGAAAACCTTGGACTCTTCTGTGCCCACCAACAAAACCACAAAGGAGAACTAGTGCAGGGAGTCAGGTGGACCAGCTTTTGGAGGATTGCACCACAGAGGTGAGGTAGGTTGTCTCAAGTGCCCCGAATGGATAGAGCTGGTCGCCAGGAATAAAACAAGCCCTAGATCGTCCAAATCAGCCCAACAGGGCCCAAGTTAGGCCCTTTTAGAGTTTGGCGACCTTTGACCTTTCCTCACTGCCGCTCGATCGGATGCCCACGGGGTGTGCCAGGGCCTGGGGGAAAGCTGCTGCGGTAACGTGTTACATGTCCCTCCTCCCTGTGCGTCCATCTCGCCCGGGGGACTCATGATTAAAGGGGCCGGGACCCCATCCCCGGGCCCCTGTGTGCTTCCTGATGTGGGGAAGTGCTGTCGCGCTTCCCCGAGAGTAAGGACGTAGGGAGGGCCGCTGCTCCCTGCATGGTCCACCCTCCCTGCTCCCCGTGCCCGTGTCTGGGGGAGCGGGAGGTGACCACTGAGGATTACCGTCTGCCCGCTGGAGCAGGCAGACCTCTATACATGTTGCCCACTCCTGCGGCAGCAGGCGGGGGTGCTGCTGAGCCAAGGAGCCGGCGAGGACAGCCGGGGGTGGGGAAAACAAAGGGGAAAACAAAGCCTAACACTGCAGCGGCTCTCCTGACTCAGCGGGAGAGCCGATACTATGTTATTCACTGCACTCCGGAGGTCTCGGCCCATAATGCTTTGGGGGGGTTTTGGTTTTGATTGAATTTTTGCCCATAACATTGCTTGCAGTGGCCCTAGGAGAATGGGACCACCACCGAATCATTCTGCAGGACGTGCTCTTTCTGTTGAAGTCATCTGCTTGATCCTCGTCCTAGGTACCCTAAAATCATCACCTCCCTCATTGTTTAATGCATTTCCAAGCTCACTTTTGTTGGGGCTATATGCTCTTCAGCATGTTAAGGTAGATTTGTTTTACCAAAGGTGTAGGGGAGGTTTTTGAATGAATATTTTATTTAATTTGGTATGATGTACATTGATTATTGGGGTACATGTCAATTAAGAGTTATATTGACAATGTCTAAGGGGTTTAAGCAAAGTTATTTTAAAATGACATATTGGTTTATGTGATCTCGCATTAAAAATGACAATATGGTTTATGTGATGTCATAACAAGCACCTAGTGTGTGATCATGGTCCCATGTGGTTTACATGCATCTTTATGGCAAGTGCCTAGTGGCACCGTGATTTATGTTATGTGGTCTAAAAGTGCTTTACATTCTACACAGTGATTTATGGTCTAATGTGTTTTCATGTATATTTAATACAAAGGCTATTTTTATACAACTTTGTGTGGAGTTTCTGTTGTGGTGTTCCTAGTGTGTCACTGCTGTGTGTGTGTTGCGCAAACGCTTTACACATTGCTTCTGGGATAAGCCTGACTGCTCTGCCAAGCTACCAAGGGGGTGAGTATGGGTTATCTTCAGCGTGTAACTCCCTTGCCCTGACTAGAGGGATGGGTTCTGCCTGGCTTAGGTGCATACCCTAGCCAACCAGAAACCCCATTTCTAACACTGTAGTAAAACACTTCAGTATTCTGCCCAGAGCTCAGGTCCTGATACAACTCTTATACTTTGGCCTAGTGGCCAGGGTGCATGCTAATTGTCTGACCTTGCCCCTTTATGGTGTCTCGGGGTCCGAGGCAGGGATGCCCACTGTCACCATTATTGCTTATACTTTTCATGGATCCACTGGCCAGGAGTTTAAATTATCTCCATTTGCATAGGGGTCTGGTCTTTTGGATGGGCCGCATATTATTATTGATGTACGCTGACGATCTACTCCTCTTCGTCCACCGTCCTACTGACAACTTATCCCCCCCACCCCCCTCTGGTAAATTGTGCAATATATGGAGTATTCTAGAATCTGGGTCAACTGGGAGAAGACAGAGTTATTCCCCATGGCAGATGACAGTATCTATATATATTTCTATATTACCTACTACAGTCACCAGTTATAGTTAGGATGTAGGTTCCATAGGAGGAGTGTGTTTTCATTTGCCAATAACTGGCGTTGTTTGACGAATCATTGGAAAATGTTCAAAACTAGTTTGATGCTCACTTCAGCTGCTGTCTTGAAAGTTTCAGGTTGATCTGTCAAGCGGGGGCAGAGAAAAGGGGGGAAGGGTTCCAAAAACGCATTTTCCCCATGTTCATTTCCATAAGAACTTTAGACACGGCTACAGCCCGAAATGCTGAACGAAATTACACGAAATTTGCCAGAAAGGTAGCTGTTGGTCCAGAAAGCACCCTTTTTGTAAATTGGTGTCAATCCATTCAGTAGTTGCAGAGTAATTTAAAGAAATTTCCAATTGTATATTTAGGGATGCGGAGGATCCGCGACCACTCCCGATCTTGTGCTGAGATCTAATTGGCTGCCAACACTTTAAACCAGGAAGTGTTGGCAGCCATCTTGGGGCTCGGCTTGAGCTGAGTCCCAGAAAAACCTTTAAAAAAAAGAAAAAGGGGCAGAGTAGAAATACCCTGATTCCCTAGGCCTCTTGTGGGGAGTCCCACAGTGAACCCCGCATGGCCTAAAAAGCATTTTTATTTTTTAATTTTCGGAGGGATCCGCAAATTAAAAAAAAAAAAAAAAGAAGCGCAGGCTCCCACGCTTCCTTAGTTATTGGCCCCTGGGTGGTCCTGGGGGCATTTTTGTGTAAGGGAGGGGGGCCCACGCCCCCCGCCCCTCTTGGGGCTTTATATTGCACCAGGACCACCACCTTCCCGGGGCTTTTTAAAAAATGAATGCGGGGGGCCACGGCCCAGCACACCAGCATAGCCGAGACCGCCTGAGAAGGTGGCGCATTCAACCGTCCCCCGCCTGGAAAACCGAGCCACCAGACCTCAGCACCAGCAGGCACGGAGAGACGAGCGTGAGACTCCAAGCGGCCGTGGGCCGATATCATGGTTGGCTGTTCGGGCGAGTTCCACGGAGCTGCCCACAATACGCAGCCGGGCTGGTGCCCGGGCAACAGCTGAGAAGACGGCGCGAGCTGGTGTTGGACCGGAGTAAGTCCGCGGCTGGGTTGAGAGGTCCGCAGCGGGGAGCTAGTGACGCTGACTGAGACCGCCTGGAGCGGAGTGTGTAAACTAAGGCCTGGACAGGCCATCGGTCGGTGGCTGGCCACCCCCTTGGTGCACAAGACCGACACTGCCCGCAGAAGCCGCAGTACAAATCGGAGGGGAGAGATCCCGGGTCAGCGTGCACTGCACGGAGCGGACTATCTGCACGGCTCGGGCTGCAAAAAAAGGAACCTAAGTAGAGCCCCTGGGAGGCACCTGGCGGCCACAGGTACAACAGAGGAGCACTATTCCATGAGAGGCGAGGAACCCGGCCCCGATCTGGCAGGCCTGGCCGTAGGTGCGGCTGCCCGACTGGGACACTGAGGGTGAGGCCCTAAGGCTGCATGTCCCAGCCGGAAGGTAGAGAGGCCACAGCGCAGATTGCCCCGGGCCCTAGCAGGACTGTGAGATGGAGGTCTGGGGGAGAGCAGTGGACCTGGGAGAGTTAGCTCGGGCCCCCCTGTCCCATTGAGGCCTCCCTGAATGAGCGAGGCCTTCTGGCTGCAACTTGAGGGGCGGTGCAGCAGCACACACAGCAGGGGAGCAGAGCCCTACGGAGGGCGGCCAACTTGGTCCTGACCCTGCGGACCTGAATGCCAGTGCTCCCATCTCCCTGAGGCACTGTGAGTAGGGCCCTGAAGCTGCGCAGCCCCATCGGAAGGTGGGGGGGGGGCCTGAAACGTGGGTGCCCCCTGGCTCCAATGAGGAGGTGAAGAAAGTACCTTCAGGGAGGCAGTAAGCCAGGAGGAGGCAGATTGGGCCTCCCCGTTCGCTTCGGGCCTGCCTGGGGGAGCGAGGACTTTCTGCGGGGACCTGAGCACTGGCTGTGGCCCCAGCCGGGAGAGAGCATCCAGGCATCAGGCAGAGGAGAAGCTTGGCCCGCGGGGTCAGGCAGTGGTGGCACAGTCCACCGGGCAGTGTGCAGAGGAGCAACCACCAGAGGCCTGGGCACTGCTCCATCCAGTCTTTTCGATGCAGAGGACCTAGGGGTCTACTGAGCAGCACGAAAGGGGAGATTCTGCCTGGAGCAGGCGAGGCAAAAGCAACACAGTGGGGCGTCAGCACTGAGGTGAGCA
The DNA here is from genome assembly GCA_963921515.1 of Calotriton arnoldi. NCBI lineage: Eukaryota > Metazoa > Chordata > Amphibia > Caudata > Salamandridae > Calotriton > Calotriton arnoldi. Next base: position 54,339 of record CAWUFW010023866.1, on the reverse strand, counting down.
CAGGGAGTCTGCCCCTACCTGCAGGGTGCACATGGAGGGGAGAGCGGCTGAGACCAATTTCTTCTGCTCCCCCTGGGGGCTCTAGCACGGGGCCTGTCGGGAGGCAACGAGCCAGTCCATGCTCACAACAGGTGACCCTGGGAGGTACTAACACCGACTGCTACAGGCGATGATGTCCGGCAGCACCAAGAAGGACCGCACTTTGAAGGAGATGCTCAGCGGGGACACATAAGTCGACCGCCCCTCCACGTCAGACCCCGCACGGTGCCAAGACGAAGACACAGCAGAGGAGCCAGTGTCACGCTCCTTCCTGGAATCACTCTTCATGTCTCTGAGAGACAACCTGCAAGAAGTCAAAAGGGACCTCTCCCAGGATATTAAGGAAATCAGAAGGGATGTGGACTCCCTGGGGGATCGCATCACGACACTAGAGGAGCAGGGAGACAGCAGGGAGGGGGAACTTGAATCCTTTCAACAGGAGGTCATCCGCCTCTGTGAACAACACGTCTACATGCCCACATTGAGGATCTAGAAAATAGATCCTGCCAGAACAACATCCACATACGATGCATCGCTGCCAAAGCGGACGGAGAGAGCATCTTTGGGTACGTCCGGAACCTCTTCTGCCATCTCCTGGGACTCGCACCTGAAACTGCAATAAAGATTGACGGAGCGCACAGAGTTTGAAGGCCGGGTTCCAATGTGGTCCCCCTGGCCGACATCTTACTGTGTGTACACGACTACCAGGTCAAGGAGGACATCCTACGTAAAGCCCAGGAGAAGCACCCACTCACCTTCGGAAACCAGGCTCCGACACTTTATCAAGATTTAGCAGCCATCACATTGCAGGAACGGAGAGAGTTCCGGCCAGTCACCACGTTCCTGCGAGACAAAGGGATACCCTACTCGTGGGTCCACCCCTTCCGCATCATGTTCTGCTGGGAAGAGAAGCCTTTCCACTTACGATCACTAATAAAGACTTGTCAGATCCTGGCATTGGACCTGCCTGTGGAAGTGAGTGCATCAGCCCCTTCCTCCCCCCACCCTACGGAACTCAGAGCACGATGGCGGAGATGTGATGAGCGGAGGGGGTTGAGGCGCCCGGACCCTGTAGAGATTGCTAAGGGGCAACAGGCAGCATTGGAGGTGATTCCTGCAGTGCTGGCCAAGACAGACAACACATGAAAGAGCCGGTCAAGCAGCAGATTCAAGTGTAGCTATCGGGCCGGTTGATGGATGGGGTCTCTTGGCCACGATTTGGACCCTATATGGCCACACTCGCAGACTTGCAAGAATGCAGGACTGAATGTAAGTTGACGCTCCAGTTCTACTTTTTTTTTTACTGTTCTCAATGTTTGGTTATTGGGGTTTACACTCACTCACACAGCTGACACAACAAATCACACGCATGTCTCTCATAGAGCTTTCATTGGTATCTGGCGATTCCCCCGGACTCGGCAGACTGCCGCATTCCATAGCATACACCTACCTGGTCAATCCCAAAGCAGGCCAAGCCACTTAAGGTCCTCACACTTAATAGGCTTAATTACCTGGTAAAACGCAGGGCGGTACTGTTCTATCTAGAGAACTCCGGGGCGGACATATGTCTTCTTCAGGAGACTCCCTTTCTCTCAAAGGACTGCCACCCCCTTAGGACACAGACCTTCCACCACCTGTTTTTCTCCTCTACCTCGTCGAAGACAGTGGGGGTGGCCATGCTGGTGGCGTGCTCCTTCAGGGGGAAGGTAGGACAAAAAGGAGTCAAAATTAGGGGCAGACTTCTCACTTACCACCTCACAATAGGGGGCCCAATCATTGATGGTGGGCTCTATCTATGCCCTGAATGAAGGGCAGGAGGCCTTTTCATGCACCGCACTAGCAGAGGCGATGCCTACTACTGAAAGGAAGGTCCCTCAATTTGGTATTTGTTAACATCCTAGATAGGTCGGCGCAGAGACATAGTCAAGCAGGGGCACTGTCAGAGGGTGGACACGAGTGGCTGAGAGACATGGGGCTCAGATATTTATGGCTGGCTTTCCATCCACATACACTCAAATATTCCTTCTTTTCTAAAGCACACAAAACTTATGGTAGGTTGGATTACCTTCTGGGCATGACGGACATAGAAACGCATGCCACAGAGATGGAAATACTCACAGCGGTGCTCTCTGACCATGCCACAGTGACATTCTTGCTGTCCCTTTCTCCGCTGGAGCGCATCCCGTCAGTGGAGATTGTGACACACTATTTTTCAACGCCCTGAGGGGGTGGCGCAAAGCCAATAAGCCATCGCTGAGTTCCTTACACACAATTCAATTCAAGGCCATTTGTAAAGCCCACGGCTACCTCCAACGGAGGTGTCCCGACAATGACACGCCGGACACCTCCATCGTGACACTGGGAGGCACTCAGAACAGTTGTTAAGGGGTAACTCATTGCGATCTCAGCTGCTGACAAAGTTCAAAAAGAGAAGCAGGAGACCCTCACTAAGCAAGTCACAGAGCTCGAGCGTATACACCAATGCACAGGCTCCCCAAGGGTGTGGCATCAACTAGCAATACATTGCTCCTAACTGGCGGGTCTCGACCTGGATCAGGCAGAGTGCGCTGCCCTCCGCCTGTGACATTCTTTCTACGTCGGCGGCCGGCTCTTGGCGAACAAACTTCTTGCCCAGCGGCAGAGACTGGGGGTGTCCTTTATGCACACATCGGGGATGGTAGTTGGCAACGAAGGACAAGGACATTGCGGACACCTTTAGGGAATACTATACAAGCCTCAATGCTGGCCAACACCTAGATCCCGCGGATAGCACCCAATATCTCCAAGATGTGCGCACGTCCCCTCTCGCCCCAGAATAGGCAGAGTCCTTAGAAAGTAAGATACGTATAGAGGAAGTTACATCAGCTATCTATCGTCTGAAACTCATGAAGTCCCCGGGCCCGGACGTCTACTCGTTGGTTTTCTAGAAGACCTTTTTTACCCATCATCACGCCCATTCTAACGCAGCTATTTATTTCTTTTGCTGACCCCAGGCCGATACCGGGCTCAATGCTGACTGCTGCTGCTGTTGTTATATATAAGTCGGGTAAAGATAAATCGTAATGCAATTCATACTGGCCCATTTCCATTTTAAACGTGGACTTAAAACTATTCAGAGGCATCCTGCCAACAGGCTCAGTCCATATATGCCTTCTATTATTGACCCGGACCAAGCGGGATTCATTCCCCAGAGACAAGCGAGCGATAATACCAAGTGGATATTACACATCATAGAGAAGGCTTAACGTGTACCGGGGAACTCCTGTTTCTGGCGATTGGCTCTGAAAAGGCCTTCTGGAGCAGGTTCTCACACACTTTGGGCTGGGGGAGAAATTCCGGATACAGATCCTGAACTGCTATCACTCACCTACGGTGATGGTGCAGGTCAATGGTTGTACCTCGGCTGCCTTTTCAATAGGCAGGGGCACGTGCCAGGGGTGCCCCTATCACCTCTGCTGTTCGCCCTTTACATGGAGCCCCTAGCTCAGAGGGTCCGGTATAATCCTGAGATCACTGTAGCGAACTTCGGTGGGGATCAACATACCATAAGCCTCTATGCCGACGACGTGCTGGTAACATTGGATAGGCCGGCCACAGCTCTGCCAGCCTTCCTGAGGGAATTCAAGAGCTTTGGTGGTTTCCGGGTGAATGTGGATAAATCGCGGGCACTCCGGCCTCTCTTTGCCGCCCCAGCTGGCGGACCAACTGGTGCGGCAATATCCAGTCCACTGGGCGACGATGGCGATCCCATCCCTAGGGATCCTTTTAGCTTCCCCCATACAACTAACTGCTACTCTCAGCTATCAAACGCTACATCAACAAATTTGCAGTGACTTAGCATGCTGGAAACACCACCAGATCTCCTGGCTAGGAAGGTTGGCGTCTGTTAAGATGTCAGTCCTCCCGAAGATCCTATATCTTTTCAACATTCCCACTTACACCGCCAAAGGGCATGATCCCTAAGCTCCAGGCGGACCTCCTTCAATTCATCCAACTTGAGGGGAAGCCCTGCATGAGGAGGGACCTGAGCTTTCTAACCCCCAGGGCTGGGGGTTTGGGCATTCCCAACCTTCAACTATACCTCCAGGCAGCCCAACTGCGCTACCTAGTGGAATGGAGCCGGGCCAAATCTGAAAATCCCTGGCTATTCCAGGACAGAGCGGTGGTGGGCACATCACTTTGGAAGGTCCCCTTTCTCAAGAAAATGCATAGACCTCAGATTCTTTACATGTCCCCAATTACGCATGTGACGATGACAGCATGGGACCGGACTTCTGTTCAGTGCAGACTGACCTCCTATCCCTCACCTATGACCCCATTGCTGGACAATCCAGACTTCGGTCTGGGCGTGGGACCAAGGACTTTCGCGAGATGGTGGCAGTCAGACTGCCGCTCAATGGGGCATCTTTTCAGCGAGAAAGGAGTGATCTTTACGCAGTTGCGCTCGGACTATGGCCTTCTGGAAACCAAGCGCCTCCACTACATGCAATTACGACACTGGATACTGCACCCACACAATAGAACTCACTTAATACAAGCAATGGCTAATCACTAAAATTTCAGTTAAAAGACATCTCTGAGAAATACGCACTTCTGTTCAAAGGTAACAAACACATATACAAAGGCAACCAGACTAGATGGGAAAAGGACCTGGGGAGAAAGCTCAGTAACAGAGAGTAGGAAGACATATATTATACAGCTAGGCACACAGCCATGAACGTGACCCTCACTGAAACACTGACTGAAGTAGCGATGTATTGGTACTACACTCCTGCACGTCTACATAAAGTCAATCCAGCTCGGAGTGGGGACTGCTGGCGGGGGTGCGGGGCACAGGGAACTCTAGTCCATCTATTGTTAGATTTCCCGCGTCAATTAGCATACTGGTCACAGGTACTTGATGATATAGATCTACACCTCGACATGATACAGCCCAGATTTCCCGCTTAAACACTCTTGGGGCTGCCCAACCCATTAACGTTCCCCCTAAAATCCAGGCGTGGGAGGCAGATTGGTTTGGCGTTGGGGGCAGCTATCCAGAATATTCTGCTGCACTGGGGCACTGCGCAGACTCCCACCCATACTGGATGGCTTCATAAGCTATATCCCTGGTATATAAAAGATTTCACTCACACTTGCCAATCAGGACACCCCCTTCGGAGACCTATTGTCCTTATCTGTCTTTGCTGGCACAAGACTTCCGGGAACTGACAAGCCCTAAGTATCTTTGCCTCCTGAGATTATCGGATACTGACTGATACGCAGCCTTAACTGAATTACCAGACAGTAAGAAATCATTGTGGTCATCAATTCTTTGTGTAAGGATATGAAGTGAGTAGGGGATAGGGAGGGTGAGTTGGGATGGGATGGGGCATGTTTGCCAAGCTATTGCTGTACTGGATATGTATGCATTGATGAGCGACCCCTTGAGTTTTTTAGAGGTCAGTGTTAATGATATTGGCATTGTATTGAAACACCAATAAAAACATTTGAACCTAAAAATGAATGGATGGGAGGCCCGTACTGCCTCCTCCTCTGCCCCGGGGACCACCACCTCCCCGGGGTTTATTTATTTTTAACTGGTGGGACCTTTTGGACCCTCCTTAGTGTCGGGGACCGCCACCTCCCCGTGGCTTTTCCAGAAACAATGCGTGGGGCACATAGCTGTTTGCTATGGCTTGGCGGGAGCTTTCCAGCCCAACTGAAGCCTTAGTAAATGCTCTGCTTCGAGCAAGCGAAAGCATTGAAAATGCTCTCGCTTGCTGGAAGTGGAGCAAAATTGCTTTTACACAAGGGGTGCTACATTTTTGCAGCTCCCTATGTGTAAAAGCAATTCCAGCTCCTGCAGGAGGCAGGGACCGCATGGGCCGTCAGTCTCCCCGCTCCGTCCCCAAGTGGTGTGGGTGCCCTGGGTGGGACCTGTGTGCCCACAATAGAGGCCGGGCCCAAGGGGATTGGGTCCCTGGGGCCAAAATCAGCCCTGGAGAAGGGCCACGTGGCCCCCCTTCCTTAATAAATAAAAAAATATATATATACGAAAAAAACAGCTGGCAAGCCGCCGGAGGCCCCGCCCCCTTTAACCACCACTCTGCAAACGCGCCTCCTGGTGCTCAACTGGTTGAAGGATGAAGTCGCTTTGACTGCAGAAGGTCCTTTGTGGCCAACAAGCCCTCCTGTTACCTCCGGTAAGTCTCACACAGCGTGATTGCTGAGATTACTTTGTAGGCCATGCCCCCTTTCTCCACCACTCTGCAAATGCACCTCCTAGTGCACTGCTGGATGGGGGATGAAGTCCCCTTGGCTTCAGAGGGTCTTTGGGGGCCAACAAGCCCTCCTGTTACCTCCACTAATTTCCCACACAGTGGGATTGCTGAAAAGTCTTGGAAGGCCACGCCCCCTTTCTCCACCACTCTGCAAACCTGCCTCCTGGCGCACTGCTGGTTGGGGGGTGAAGTCCCCTTGGATGCTGCTGTTCCTTGGTGGCCAACAAGCCCTCCTGTTACCTCCAGTAAGTCCCACAGAGCGCAATTGCTGAGATACTTCAGAGGCCACGCCCCTTTCTCCACCACCCTCTAAATGCACCTCCAGGCGCATTGCTGGTTGGGGGATGATGTCCACTTTTCTGTAGAGTGTCCTTGGGTGCCAACAAGCTCTCCTGTTACATCCAGTAAGTCCAACACAGTGGGATTGCTGAGAAGTCTTGGGAGGCCACACCCCCTTTCTCCACCACTCTGCAAACCCGCCTCCTGGCGCACTGCTGGTTGGGGGGCTTTCAAGCCCTCCTGTTACCTCCAGTAAGTCGCACAGAGCGTGATTGCTGAGAGCATTTGGTTATTTCAGTGAATTTCTAAAATTTCTTTTAATTCTATTTCCTAACTATAACGTCTATGTAACCTTTGTTTTTTTTAAGTGAATTTCTATGTTTTTTTAACTAGTATTCGCGTTTGCAGAGTGGTGGAGAAAGGAGGCGGGTTCTTCGACCAGCTCTCAGGAATCCCGCTGTGTCGCACTTACTGGAGGTAACAGGAGGGCTTCTTGGTCCCCAAGGACCCTCCACATCCAAGAGGACTTCATCACCCAACCATTAGTGCACCAGGATGCGTATTTTCAGAGTGTTGGAGAAAGGGGGTGGGGCCTCCGACCACCTCTCAGCAATCGTGCTGTGTGGGACTTACTGGAGGTAACAGGAAGAGTTCTTGGCCGCCAAAGACGTGCGGCCCCCCTCCACTGGTCGATTTCGGCCACGGGGACCCAATTCCCTGGGGCCTGGCCATATCTGGTGGGTGCCTCCCAGGGCACCTAATCTCCACTGGGACCACAGGGGGTGCTGCAATGCCCATTTAGTCCCTGTCATCTCCTCGTCTCCTGCGGGAGCTTGCATTGCTTTTAGACATAGGGAGATGCTAAACATGCAGCTCCCTCTGTCTAAATGTAATTCTGCTCTGCTTACAGCAAGCAAGAGCATTTTTAATTCATCTGTTTCCCTGCCCGTACTGAAATGGACATGGAAACAGATGAAAATATTGTTTTCGCCCGCAGTGAGCTGCATTGTTAGCTGCTCTCTGTGAGCTGAAGTAATGCAGGCTCCCGCTGTATGCAGGGAGATGGATGGGGTTGTGTGCCTCCCCCCCTTGAAAATGCTGCAGAGCCTAGGGAGTGGGGAGGTATGCCCCTCTCCCCCTTGAAAATGGTGTCAGGCCCAGGGGGATAGGGTCCTTGGGGCAAAATCGGACCGGGGAGGATGGGCCATGCAGAACCCTCAAAATAACGTGGGGGATGGGGGTACCCATGGCTGAAATCTGCCTGGGGAGAGGAGCCACACGGCCCCCCTCGCCAGGTCAATTTAGGCCCTGGGGTCCCCATCCCCCAGTGCCCAGCGTTATTTTGAGGGAGGAGTCCTATGGGAGGTCATAAGCAGTGTATGGCTGGGGCGCAAGTTATAGTTAGTGGTGCTAATTTTAACTGGTGGATTTCAGTTTTTTTTTTTAGTTCAGAACGTTAATGTTGTCGACCTATTCTCCTAATTATTACATTATTTTGACCTTTGTTTTTTCCAGTTAAATTATATACATATCCATTGAAAAATCCACAGGTTACAGGGATGTTATAGTTGGGAAATAACATTTCAGCAGTTTTGGTTACCTGATCTACCTATAAGTTACACCCCCACAATGCACTGCTTATGACCTCACATATTACCTCACTCATGACATGGTCAGTGACATCACTAATGACATTACTGATGACATCATCCACAGAACCACTCACACATCCATAGAGCCACTCACACATCCATAGAGCCACTCACACACCCACTGACCCATACAGCCACTCATACTCCCACTCACCCATACAGCCACTTACACAGCCACTCACAGAGCCTCTTACTCACCCATGCAGCTACTCAAACATCCACTCACACAGCCACTCACCCATACAGCTACTCACACATCCACTTACTCACACATCCACTTATTCACCCATACAGCCTCTCACACACCTACTCACTCACCCATACAGCCACTCACACACCCGCTCATTCACCCATGCACCCTGTCAACAGAGCCACTCACACACCCACACAACCACTTACATACCCATTCACACATCCATACAAACACTCATATGTCCATTCATTCACCCCTACAGCCACTCACACAGATATTCGCTCTCCAATACAGCCACTCACACACCCAGTCAGTTAACCAAAGACACACTCAAACAGCCACTCACTCACCAATACAGCCACTTACACAGCCACTTACTCACCATACAGCTACTCACACTGCAACTCATTCACCCATACATCTACTCACACACCCATCTATTCACCTATTCAGCCACTCACACACCCATATAGCCACTCAGACACCCATGGATACACACATTCACACAGCCACTCACATATTATATGTTAGAAATAGTACCACTCAGTAGTACTCAAAGTATACTAATTGATCTTTTGTAGTACCTTAGTATATATGTTTAACACTCTTTGAAGTCTTTCTGTTACCTGATACTTTGTTGCTGAACAACGTCCAAGAGCGGGAGAGAGTTCAATGCGAACAGGAACAGCTGAACCTTTTCCCTACTTGCTACAGTGTTGCCACAGTGTTGCCGAATACTATTGGACCTCACCACCCAGCAGCCCACGCGGCGCGCACGCCGCACACGCAAGGGGTGAACGCCTGGAGGCGTACATAAGGCGGCCAGGGCTCCCGCAGCGCGGGAGCCTTTGAAGTCTTTTTGTTACCTGATACTTTGTTGCTGAACAACGTCCAAGAGCGGGAGAGAGCTCAACGCGAACGGGAACAGCTGAACCTTTTCCCTACTTGCTACAGTGTTGCCACAGTGTTGCCGAATACTATTGGACCACACCGCCCAGCAGCCCACGCGGCGCGCACGCCGCACACGCAAGGGGAGAACGCCTGGAGGCGTACATAAGGCGGCCAGGGCTCCCGCAGCGCGGGACGTGCGCGGGCGTGCCCGGGTCAAGGGCGGGCCCGTCAGAGACCGAAGGAGTCCGGGCAGGGCCACATTATTAACATTTTGTAACTGAGTAGACTGGACTGGTCTGGACTGGAAATCTGTCACACGTTGCAGGTATTGTGTGGATATTTTCTTTTAACCACGTGTTTTAGATAAAAATGAGTAAGCGCAAATCTGGTGTAGGGGTTGTGGGGACCCTAGACGCCTTTTTTTTTAGGGCAGAATCGGCATTAATCCACGAAATAGAGCGTACAGAGCGTAGGCTGTTGCTGGAACCACAGCACGCCCAGATTTGCAGTGTTCAGATAGGGACGCTTGATCAGCAGGAAGAGGATGAAGAGGCTGAAGAAACGGGTCCCCATAGCAACCATAGCAATCACTCACAGGTCATAGAAGTGGACCCAGAGTTAAATAGACCTTCAGAGTCAGTAAGAAGATTAAGCAGGCCAAATGTTACTACGAGGGGTCAGAAGGCAAAAATATGCCAAGGAAACAGCCTTGAACCTCCACCTAAGAAAAGGAAGGGTCGAGGCACATTAAAAAATAAACAACAGTCCCCAAGGGCAACTAGGAGAAAAACCAACAGCATTGACAGTGTGAACAGGCAGGGGCATAGTATAGTGACTATGTCTCCTGTTAAGGGGCTCTTTCAGGGGCATAATGAGGAGGCATCATGGAAAAGGTTAAAGGTAATGCTTGCAGCCCTGTTGGACCCCCTGTCCCATAAATTATCTCACATTGAGGCTAGACTTGCAAAGTTAGAGGAGTCTATCACCAGTATTACCATACCCCATTTGGACACATGCCCAGGTAGGGGTACTGACTTAGTACCTATGAATGAAACGGGAAATAAGAGTGGCATCCCTACTGGCAATTTAGTCTCTCATAATGGCCACTGCCCTAGCACTTCAGGCAATAGAGTTAAAAACCTAGCACTGACTGATCCACCACATCAAAGACCAATATCTTCCACACCCTCAGGACCGGGCCCCCAGCCTAGTTCAACTGGTTCCAAACCTGCGAATAGACCAGCAGTTACCACTGGGACGCCTAATTTGGGGGACGGTCCAAGACAGTCTACCGCACAGATCTCGCAGAATTACAATGAGGGGACCACTATCAGCTCAAATCTGAACTTGCACCTTCCCCCAGAGGTTACTCCCTACGTAGTGGTCCTGGCAAAAGTTCCACATTTACCGTCCAACGCTCCCGAACATTGGTCGACCTTGCGGAACAAATGCCTGCACCTAGTGAGCTCAAGGACGGGGATTGAAGACAGGCTCTTCGTGGAGTTTAAAATGGCACGGAGAGTGGCGTGGGTCGGTAAATCACCCAAGTCCCTACCTGGTGACTGTGTGGTCTTAAGCTTTAAGTCTCCAGGCCTAGTGCAACTAATTCTGGAGAGGGCCGGAAATAGTCAAATCGTGGTGCAGGAGATAAACATACTCTCACTCGGATATTTCTATCAACCCCCTATAGACTATTGGCAATCGAGGGTGGGGCATACATTCTCAGGGATTAGGCAGGGCAGAGATCTGATCCCACTTGAACCTCCTTGGCAATTGAGGGGGGAGAAAACACTCCCATGGGCTAGGCAGCGCAGCGATGCAATTCCACTTAGTAACCGCTACGAAATTTTTAATTCGCTCGAAGGTGTAGACTGACTGATTAAATGTATGGCTCACTCAGGAGACTCATCCCCGAAGCGTGAGAGTATTCCTAAGACCCCGCGATTGCATAGACTCTATAATGATCATCCTATCTCCGACAGGCTCCACTTAACAGTAGGTACTCAATTAGCCACACAAGACGCACTAGTGCAAAATGCGGATTCTGGAGGCCACAGCAGTATGCCATTGGGTAAATCTCAGGAGGTTTCTAAGCTCTCAATTACTGAAGAGGTACCAGCTATCGTTGCAGATCAATTCCCAATTGCAGAAGTGCCAATTATTCCACGGGGCAAGAGTGATGAGGTAACCTGTAACTTTGCCTCATGGAATATTGCAGGTTTACGCTCAAAGTTTGGCAACTCCATTTGGTGTGATTTTATAGAAGCCTATGATGTGGTATCCCTCCAGGAAACCTGGTTGAAAGAGGCAGTCCATATTAATGGTTTTAAAACCTTTTATACGCTGGCAGTGGAGGGCCTAAGTGGGAGGGCGAAGGAGGACTTTGCACTTACATTTCAAATATGTTAAATGTAAAAAGATAGAGAATTATCTGGAGGAGATCTTTTATCAGATAATTGTAATGGACCTTGATAGAAGCAATGTATATTAATGGTTAATTTTTACAACAACATTCCCATCGGAAAAATGGGTCTGGTAGTGACAAAATTGATTAAGGATGTGAAGGCTATATGTAGTAAAAGCTCAAAAGACATGATGGTTATTGTGGGAGGGGATTTTAATTGTTTATTATGTACAAACGTGGATGGAAAGCAATGTGGTTTTATATATGAAGAGGGGACCAGCAATACTCACTTTTGTCACTCTGTGGTGGGGGACTTGTACAATGAAATGGTATTTAGCCTTGATTAGGTTTCGCGAATGAGATTTGCGCCCAGCCTGCTCCTATGGGATATACCTTCAATGGAAGAGGCTTATATAGTACCATAGATTATGTATTCTTGACAAATAGTCACTCTTCTAATCTTCGCTCCTTTGTTGTTGGAGATAACTCATTAAGTGATCATTTTCCATTATGCTATTCCATTCTACTGCCGTTAAATAAGGCCGTGAGATCTGATAATAATGATCAGGCCTTATCCAATATTATGCTGGATAAGACAAATGGTTATACCTTGCGTTGGGCGCTAGTGGACCCTTTCGCAGTTACAAAAAAAGTGCTTCAGAATTGTAAGTTTGCCGTTGAGACTTGTCTAAGTGATACAGCCTCATCGGCTAATATTTTGACCTCCTTTCGATTTATTTCAGCAGAGGTGAGGGAGGCTTTACACGTTGAGACCTCTAATAGAAGGAAAATCCAGGGATGGTTCGATACAAATTGTACTCAAGCCTATACGAACCTAAAAAAGATACTACATGAGACCCCTAGAAACCCGAATGGTGTGAGACAGGCAAGAGCTGATTATAGATTAGCTCTTAAGAAAAGAAAAATTGAATTACGAAATGATGCCTGGGAATCTTTGTATAAAGCCTCATTACTGGGAGACAGCTCGGCTTTTTGGAAAGCTGTTAAGGTACCTTTTTTGAATACTAGAGGAGGCCGTCTATGGAAATCGCCATAAGCGAGAACCTCTGGATGGACCATTTTACAAAAGTATATGACCATGGTGATAATTTTGAAGTCCGCTTCGAGAATACTTTATTGGATTCTAATATCCTATACTGTAATCTTGAGTTTACCCTGGAGGAAGTCAATCGGGCTATCTCTGCAAGCCTGGGTGGCAAAGCACCCGGCCCTGACGGGGTACCGGTTGACTTGTTTAAGGCAAATCTGGCCTTATGGGCCCCAATTGTTACCCAGGTAATCAAGGCCTGTTGTTCTGCCCCCTTTTTAGATACCTGGACTGAATCATTAATTGTGCCTATTTTTAAAAAAGGTAATCGTCAGGACCCGGGCTGTTACAGGCCCATATCATTGCTGGACTCCCTGGTTAAAGTCGTGGGCCGAATAATTTTAGAACACTTACATTCCTGGGCAGAGGATAACAAAGTCCTCTCTGATATCCAATATGGTTTTAGGGAGGGCCTAGGAACAATGGAGCAGAGTCTAAATTTAGCCATCCTTATAGGGAAATACACCCGGGTGAAAGGGGGTAGGCTGTTTTTAGCCTTTGTGGACCTCACTGCTGCATTTGACTCTGTGCAACATGACAAGCTTTGGAAGATTCTTGAAGCAATGGGGGTGGAAGCCCAACTAATTTTCTTTCTCAGGCGCTTATATAATAACGCCCTGGGCCGAGTTAGATTTGGCCTAAGTGGCGAATGCACTGCTCCATTTCCTATAAGGAGGGGGTCAGACAAGGTTGTGTCCTGGCCCCCTTCCTTTTTAACCTTTATATTAATGGTCTGGAAGAGGCGCTGATCAAAGATAGTTATGACTTCCCTCAGATAGCTGGTCGTCCCATTCCCGCTCTCCTTTACGCGGATGATGCGGTTTTAATGTCCCGCACGCCAATAGGATTACAGAGGGTGTTAGATAACTTTTCTAACTTTATGAATGGTCTTGGACTCAGGGTTAATATATCAAAGACTTTCGTCATGAGGTGTGGCCATGGAAGTCAAAGATGTAAGGACATGTTTGTGGACGGAGAAAAGATTGAGCCCACAAAGAGATTCTCATATCTTGGGATACTCTTTGACCAAAAAGACCTATGGGCTCACGCTATATTAGCAAAAAAACTAGCTTTCTCAAGAACTACCGCGGCCCTTGTTAATTTTTCAAGGAAACTGGGTAGGAGACCCCCGGTGGAGCTTACAAAGATATATAAAGCTAAATGCGTTTCCACAGCCATGTATGGAGCCGGGGTATGGGGGTTTGCTAACACTACCCCGTTACAAACAGTAGAAAACATGTTCCTGAGATACATCTTGTCTGTCCCGACTAGCACATCCTCGTATGTGTGTCACGTGGAATTGGGCCTGTCATATATATCAGACCTTATTAAACTTGAGCCCATTCTTTTATGGCACAGCATGTGGACAAAGATAGAGAGACAGCTAAATAGAGACATATTGTCGGATAGCCTGAAATTGGAAGGGGCCTTAAAGATCCCTTGGGTAAGGTATGTCTGCATTTTTATGGATGATCTCGGACATCCTGAATATTTTACCAACCCAAGTAACTACATATGATCACGAGAAAGAATCTAAAAAAAGAGGGCCTTCATCTTCTGGAAGCCATAAGACTGTCAGCTGAGATTTTAAAGCCTAGCGTTCTGCAGAATCAGCGGATTTTAACTACCTTTTATATTCAGCCATATTTGAAAGTCGTTCCTGGGGGCTACGATCGATTTTTACTAACAAGATTCAGATTGGGGATCTTTTACAGAATTGTTAGTCTTCCAACAATGAATGATTGGACCCGTGAACTGCATCTGTGTCTATGTGATAACGTTTCAGCTCAATCCGACATACACGTCCTCTTGTTTTGTAAATTCTATAGTGAACTGAGAAAGGCGTGGATTCTTCCTATTCTAAAATCTTTTGGGATTAGACAATGTCGGCCAGCTTTCATTGCTTTACAATTTTTAGATAATGTACATAGCACCTGGAAGATAGCAATGTTTTTAAAGCAGGTAGTCATACTCAGGAAAAGGATGGTTATCTAAGTCTAAAAGATCGTATTGAAGCAAAGGACATTTTTGTATTTATGAATTTAAGAATTTTATGAGCCTTACTTCGTATTGCTATTTCGTGTAATAATGGTTGTTTTTTAATGTTTTTTACCTTACTTACAATGAATTGAACTTGTAACATGTATATAGGATGTTTTCTCTTATTTCTTTTTAACTACGTGCATGTTTTTTATATTTCTGCTTGTCGAATAAAGCTGTACTTGACTTGACACTCATAAATGTTTAGAAAACACTCACAATCACTAGATGATGTCATCAGTGATGTCATTTGAGATGTCATCCATTATGTCACTGACCATGTCATGAGTGATGTAATATGTGAGGTCATAAGCAGTGCATTGTGGGGGCATAAGTTATGGTTAGCACAGGTAACTATAATTGCTAAAGCTCCATTTCAATGGTTTTGTATGATGAAATCTAAAGCTAACTATAACGTCCCTGTAACCTTTCTTTTTTTCAGTGAATTTCTAAGGTTATTTTTAATTCTGTTCCCTTATTAACCTGTCCCTGTAGCCTTTGTTTTTTTCAGTGAATTTCAAATGTTTTTCAAATTCTATTTTCAAAGTATTATGTCTCTGTAATGTTTAGTTTTTGGTTAATTTCTAGTGTTTATTTTTAGTACTAAGTATACTACAATTTATTTTCCTTGTTAATTTGGATTTATTTTTTAAATTGTAGACATTTAAAAAATAATATTCTTTATATGTGTTTTAAAAGGTGAAAATCAGATATCTACTTAATGTAAAATATATAATGTTCTTGTAAATGTAATTGAGCAAGTTTTATTTTTTACAAATATTTTTGGGGTACTGCAGTACTCCTGCAGGTCCGAAAATATAGAGAGGACCCCAAGTTCTCTATGGTCATTGATTGCGATCATGTGATCACAATGTATCTGTGAATTGCAAATCGCAGATTCGCTGGAATTTAAAAAAAATATTTTAAATATGTACATCCCTCTACTTTCATTAATGGCATCAGTGTGAACATATATATAAATGGAACCCTATACCTGTTTTTCAAAAAATGTACTCGTTTTATAGGTTTCGTGACTTGCAGATCTACGGACTGGAATTGAGAATTAGCTCAATGACACCTAAACCTCCTTTTGATTGGGCATGTTAGGACCCCCACCCTTGTACATGTAAAACCACACCCAAAAACAGTTATTTCTCCAGTGAAATCTGTAGAAAGAGGATTCAAAAGCATTGGTGCTCTTGTTTCTTGTTCAAATAATTTGATAGAATGGCTGAAGCTTCATCTTCTGTCCAGGATGAACATCCAGAACCTATTGAGAATGAGGAGAAAGATAATCCACTAGCAAAAAAACAAAGTGATGTCTGGAAGCATTTCACAATACCTTCAGGGGAAAAGAAGGTTACTGCTGCAAGCAGTTATCCAGGGGGACTGCAAAGAAATATTCACATGGAACAAGTTCCATGTGGAAGCACCTAAAACCAATTCATGAAAGGGTCTACAGCTGGATGAGAGAGTAGGTGCAGTAGCACAGTCCACCTCTGCAGCAGCCTTGGGAGAACCATCATCAGCTGTGGTCATTACAATACCAGCTGCCTGCGAAGAATTCACTGACATGGCTATGCCACATGCTTGTTGCTGTAAAAATGTCTTCTGTGGGTGCATTCTTGGATAAAGTGAAAAAGCATCGCTGTTGGGGTTTTTTCTTTTTACTTTCAGTTGCCAGTTCATGTTTTTGAACACTGAAGCCAATTGCTTCTTTGCATTTCCCTTACTTTATCCTTTTAGTACCTTCTTTACTTTTTGTTGGAAAAAACACCAAGAACAAAACTGTTAAATATACCTTCTACAAAAAAAAGGTTATTTTTAGAACCACAATCTGGTCAAACAAAGAGCTAACTCCCTTTGTTTAATGTGTCAGTGGCTATATTGGTGTGTGCCTGAGTATGTCAGTGGCTGTAGCAATGTGTAGCTAGGTGTGTAAGTGAGTGTATTAGTGTTTGACTGGGTGTGCCAGTAGCTGTACTGGTGTGTAGCTGGGTGTGTCAATGTCTGTATTGGTTTGTCCTTGAATGTACCAGTGTTTGTACTGGAATGTGGCGGGGTGTGTCAGTACCTGATTCAGTGTGGGCCTGCATGTATAAGTGGCTCTATCGATGTGTGAGTGGGTGTGTTAGTGGGTGTATGAGTGTGTGCCTGGGCGAGTCAGTGGCTGTATTGGTGTTTGGGTGTGTCAGTGTTTAACAAAGTGTGTCTGGGTGTGTCGGACTCTATATAAGTGTGTGGCTGGGTGTGGGCATCAGTATGCAGATTCAAAAAACAAAAGCACACATTCAATACAAAGCAGCATATTTAGGATTCACTTGTACGGGTTTGTGAGTGGATGTATGACTGTGTGTGGATCTGTGAGTGGGTGTGTGGGTCTGTGAGTTGGTCTGTGAGTGGATGTGTGACTGCCTGCATGGATCTAGAGTCTCTGAGTGCCAGTGTGGGTCTGTGAGAGTATTTGTTAGTGGCTGCATGTATATCTCAGTGGATGTATGAGGGCCTGTGTTTTTCTCTCAATGGGTCTGTGACTGCCTGTGTGATTCGGTGAGTGGGTGTGAGAGTGCCTGTGTGGGTCTACGAGTGGGTGTATGTGTCTTAGAGGGTCTATGAGTGGCTCTGTGTCTGGGTGTGTGAGTGGGTCTGTTAGTGGGTGTGTGAGTGTCTGAGCGGGTCTGTGAGTGGGCGTGCGATTGGGTGTGCGTACGCTAGTGTGTGTATATGTGAGTGGGTGTGTGAGTGTCTGTGTGTGTGAGTGGATATGCAAGTGGTTTTGTGTGTTTGAGTGGGTCAGTGAGTGGATGTATTTTTTTTAATTTACAGCCGAATTTGCGGATCTGCCGTGATTTTACACAGGAGGCCGTGCTGAGCGTCCTGGTGGATCAGCAAATTTACACGTGAAAAAAAATACTTTTAGGGCAATTTCTTTTCAATCATAAGTCCCTCATACACCCCTAGACTGCACCCATGAGGTTAGGGTACTTTTACCCTAACCCCTTCTATTCGTATTTTTGTAAATTCTCACAACCTGTGATCGTCCCCTGTTATCTAAAATGGCGGCTGCAACTTTGTGAGTGGGTGCATGAGTGTCTGAGTGAGTCTGTGAGTTGGTGGCAATGTGAGTGTCTGAATAGGTCTGTGAATGAGTGTGAGGGTATGTAAGTGGGTGTAAGAGTGTGTGAATGGGTGGGTGAGAGCCTGAGTGGGTGCATGAGTGTCTGAGTGGGTGCATGAGTGTCTGATTGGGTTTTTGAGTGTCTGAATGGGTCTGTCAGTGGGTGTGTCTCTGAGTTGGAAAGGAGAGGTGTGGTGCAGTTGCCTGAGCGGCTGACTCCTGAACGCGTGGCTCATGGTTCGAAGACTGGTGGCAGCTCAGCATCATGTGACTCTGGGCAATAGTTCACTCCCCGAGGGC
Source organism: Calotriton arnoldi (assembly GCA_963921515.1). Classification (NCBI taxonomy): domain Eukaryota; kingdom Metazoa; phylum Chordata; class Amphibia; order Caudata; family Salamandridae; genus Calotriton; species Calotriton arnoldi. The sequence continues at coordinate 36,052 of CAWUFW010023866.1, read as the reverse complement.
CCATCAGCACCTGGATATCCTTAGGTTGATAAGTTTGTACTTTACAAATGTGGCACTAAAATGTAAAAAGAAGACTGGTGAGTGTGTTAGTGGGTCTGTGTTTAGATGTGTGAGTGTCTGTGGGTTTGTGAGTGGGTGTGCGTGTGTGAGAGTGGGTCTGTGAGTGAGTGCGTGAGTGGGTGTCTCATTGGGTGTCTGAATGGGTCTGTGAGTGGGTGCGTGAGTGGGTGTCTCATTGGGTGTCTGAATGGGTCTGTGAGTGGGTGCGTCAGAGTGCGAGTGGGTCTGTGAGTTGGAAGGGAGAGGTGTGCCGCAGCGGCCAGAGCGACTGACTCCAGAGCACCGGGCTCACGGTTCGATCCCCGGCGGCAGCTCAGTTCAGCATCATGTGACTGGACAATAGCTCACTCAATCTCCCCGACGGCCTGCCAGCACCTGGATACCCTTAGGGGTGATACGTTTGCGCTTTACAAATGTGGAACTACAATTTAAAAAAAATCTGTGGGTGTGTGAATGGGTTATTGAGTGGGTCTGTGAGTGGGTGAGAAGAGGTCTGTGAGTCGGATGGTGAATGTGTGAGTCGGGTGTCTGAGTGAGTCTGTGAGTGGGTACATCAGAATGTGAGTGGCTTTGTGTTTGGCTGTGTGAGTGGGTCTGTGAGTAGGTGTGAGAGTGTGTGAGTGGGTCTGTGAGTGGGTGTGTGAGGGGGTCTGTAAGTGGGTATGCTAGAATGTGAGTGGCTCTGTCTGGGTGTGTAAGTGGGTATGTGTGGGTGTGAGTGTGACTGGGTCTGTCAGTGGGTGTGTGAGTATCTGAGTGAGTCTGTGAGTGGGTGCATGAGTGAGTTGGTCTGTGAATGGGTGTGTGAGTGTCTGAGCTGGTCTTTGAGTGGGTGTATGAGTGTCTGAGCGGATCCATGAGTGGGTGTGAGAGTGTCTGTATGGGGCTGTAAGTAGATGTCTGAGTGTCTGTGAGTGGGTGTATGAATATTTGAGTGGGACACTGAGTGGCTGTATTATTTTTTTTAATTTACTACCAAATTTACTGATCTGCTGAGATTTTACATGGGGGCTGCCACGGATCAGCAAATTCTGGCACGAGTAAAAAAATCTTTTAAGCCCATTTCTTTTAATCATGAGTCCCTCATACACCCCTATATTGCAGACCTAGGGTCAGGGTGCCTCTACCCTGGCCCCTTCTATTCCGTTTTTTGTAAATTCTCACAACCGGCGACTGTTCCCTGTTATCTAAAATGGCAACAGCAACTTTCCTCTCAGGTCAAGACCAGCCAATCACAGCATTGCCGTTGGCGCATGAAGCTGCATATTCACCGCAGGGGATCCGCGGAGGGTCCACATCCTTAGAGATCTATATTTCTTTTTTCTTTAATAACTCCAAAACTACTAAACAGATTTACTCCAAATCACAAAAAGCACTCTTTCTGGACCAAGGGCTTGCTCTCTGCCAAATTTGGTATAAATCCCTTTGGAAAATTTCATGGGGAAAATGCTTTTTGGGACATCTCTTTTTCTCGGCCCCTGCTTGACAAAGTACCCCGAAACTTTCAACACAGCAGCTAAAGTGAGTGGCAAACTAGGGGCAAAAGATCCCAAAGTTATTGGCAGAACAAAAAATGATTTTCCTATGGAAACTAGATCCAAACTATAACTACCTACTGCCAAATGCCAGTAGGTAATACATACATACATACTCATATCCCTTTTTATCCCCGAGTTGTACGGCCCTACATACGAATTCCATGTCAGGAGACCATTTGTTGTTTAAGATGACTGCCCTTGTTACTCTAAGAGCCACTCTCGGTCCACAGATGGATGCTGGAGCAGACCTGTTTGTGCAATGAGTTGGGGGTTTTGCCACCTTCAAAAATCTTTTCCCAGGGAAATCTCAGGGCCATGTGCTATCTTCCCCTATGGTTCCCTTTCTACGCATCCTGTCCAGCTCGGTTTGAATATCTGTAGTTCAGTTAGAGTGGATAGAGCTGTTGGGTTGGTCTCATATATTGTTATGTGTACAACTACCCTGTGTGGTTCTATCTTGGTGGGTTGGATCTTGCACCTTATTCTACATAGGTAGAGGTGCTTAAGACATTTTGCTTTGTCGGGGGCTACTTTTTGGGACAAGTAAAGCCTGTCTGCGCCTACCGCCTGTGGGGTTAATGAACAGTCAACATAACCTGGCTGATGCTTGGGAGCCAACTATGGTCATGTGCTGGTACCATGTGTTATGCAAAAGGGCACTGTGCAGTGCATGTGGGATGCTGGCATTCTGTTTGGTGAAATTGTTTGTAACGTATGAGAGATCCCTATGCAGGTGCTGTAGTTCCCTTTTTGTGAACTTCTTTTGACTCAGCAGTTCCTCTGTAGTACTTAAGTGTGGGACTATCTATCCTTAGTAGACAGATCGTACATAACCATATAAATATACATAGCTTTTGTTGCGACACTGCAGTTCAAGATATGGGTCTCCTGGGAGTCGTCTGTGCTCCTTCGTTGGCTGTGTTCCTTCTGACCATTTATTATAATAATAATAATAATAATAAATGTAGTTTGTAGAGTGCAAGGCTACCTGAACAGAGGTGTCCCGGCGCGAGATTGCAGATTCGCGGTGAGGGTAGCAAGTGGGTCAATCTAAGGCAGGTTAAAGAGCCAGGTTTTTAGTTCCTTCCTAAAGGCCTGTTCTGACTTCATCATTCGGAGGTGAAGGGGCATAGCATTCCAGAGTTTCGCAGTTTTCACAGTGAACGCTCTGCCACCTATCCTGGCCTTAAGGAAGCAAGGAACCCTGAGCAGTCGCAGGTGGCTTGATCTCAGGGCCCGGACTTGGTGGTAAATTTGCAATCTCTGCCTCAGATAACCTGGGCCCTGATCTCTGGTGGCTCTGTAGGCCAAAATGAGGGCCTTGAACTTGATCCTTGGGGTTCGTCCTGGACTCATCGCGATCAATGACCCAGCAAGTCAACGCCGTCTCCTCCTCCTGCTTCAACACCCTCCGCATGCTTCGCAAGATCTACAGATGGATCCCCACCGGAACCAGAAAGACGGTCACCCAGGCCCTCGTCAGCAGAAGGCTGGACTACGGAAATGCCCTCTACGCGGGAATCACGGCCAAACTCCAGAAAAGACTCCCAACGCATACAGAACACCTCCGCGCGCCTCATCCTCGACATCTCCCGCCACAGCCACATCACTGCCCACCTGAGAGACCTGCACTGGCTCCGCGTCAACAAGAGGATCACCTTCAAGCTCCTTACCCACGCTCACAAAGCACTCCACAACGCCGGACCAACTTACCTCAACAAACGACTCACCTTCTACACCCCGAACCGCCAGCTTCACTCCGCCGACCTCGCCACCGTTCCACGCATCCACCGAACGACCACCGGCGGCAGATCATTCTCACACCTCGCAGCCAAGACATGGAACACCCTGCCCACCCACTTGCGACAGACCCAGGACCTGTTGACCTTCAGGAGACTTCTCAAGACCTGGCTGTTCGAGCAGTAGCAGCACCCCGCCGCCTCCCCTTTAGCGCCTTGAGACCCTCACGGGTGAGTAGTGCGCTTTACAAATGTTAGATTGATTGATTGATCCTCCTGTTAACAGGAAGCCAATGGAGGTGCCTCAAATGCGGGGAAATGTGATGGCGAAGTGGCACATTCCTAACTAGTCTGGCCGCGGCATTTTGAATTATCTGCAGTCTGCGGGACCAGAAAAACTGGCAGTCCTTGATAAAGACTGTTCGAGTAGTCCAGCTGGGAGGTCACCAGTGCATGTACCGTGGTCTTCCTGCAGTCCTCCAACAGGAAGTGTAAGAATTTTCTCAAAGCTTTTAACTTCCAGAAGCATTTAGAGGAGACATGGTGCACCTGGGTCTTGAAAGAGATGTCGTTGTAAAATTTAAACCCCAGATGTCTGGACGAATCCACCGGGTCATGTGGTGGGTTCAGCTCTAAGGGCCACAGCAAATTAGAAGGTGGCGGTGCGGCCTGACTGGAGAATAAGACCTCTGTTTTCTCAGGATTAAGCTTTAAGCAATTCTCAGTCATCCAGGCCAAGATGTTTTTCAGGCATTGCTTAAAGTTGAGAAAGGCAGCCTCCGAGTGTTCTTTGAAAAAGAACACCAGCTGAGTGTCATCAGCGTAGGAGACTACTCTCACACCACATATCTCAACCAGAGTCGCTAGAGGGACCAGGTATATATTGAATAGAAGCGGGCTTATCGCTGAACCCTTGGGTACCCCGCAAACAAGGGGTTTCTGGGAGGAGACGTAAGGGCGTAGGAATACTCGTTGTGAGCGATTCTCCATGAACAACTGGAGCCAGGACAGAGCAGTACCCCTCACTCCCACCTGTCTCAGTCTCTCCAATAGAATCGGGTGGGCCACAGTGTCGAAAGCTGTGGACAGGCCAAGCAACACCTGCATAGCTGAGGTGCCCTGGTTCACAGATTCACGAACAGATTCAGAGACTTCAAGAAGTGTGGTCTCCGTGCTGTACCCTGTTATAAAACCCGATTGCGAATCATGAAAGCAGTTGTTCGATTCAAGGAATTCAGCCAGTGGCTTCTGGACTTCCTTCTCCAGAATTTTCGCTGGAGCTGGCAGTAGGGAGATGAGCCTACAATTCTTGTGTTCCACTGGATCCACATCTGGTTTCTTAAGTAGAGGCAGCAGTTTTTAGCTCTAGGGTAATATCGCCATGGAAGGGCTTGACTGCACGTTGGAATGGCTCACTCACGCACTTTTCTCTTCCTCTTTGAGGGCCGTGGGTGTTAAGCAGACCCCTCGCTCAGGGCCCGTGGTCTTTTCCTCCTTCCATTTGCGCAAGTTCAGTAATGTTCTTTTTTTCCCCCCTTAGGTCGTGGGGTGTAAATGACAAGTCGACGTTCGTGCACTTAGTTGTCCTTGTGGCTACCTGTTTTTGAATAAGAACTTAGTTGACTGTGAATGCAGCCTAGTTATATACGCTCCGTTCTCAATGGTTTTGGAAAGCCTGTCTTTTACCACAGGGGTGTGATCCTATCAACATACCAGTTGCGATCTAGTGAGGATCAGAAGGTGACCCCTGTTGGATACGTCTTTCAGTGATTAGAGGAGTAAGGGGGATTACTATAACCATTATTAACGAGGCAGATCTTAATAATCATTAAGCCCCCCCCATCTTAGTAGGGTGTTTTCAGACCTTTTCCGACATTTTGGCTCTGAGTAGTCGGATCAGTGTTAGGTATGTTGTGGAGTGGTCCCATGAGGTCAGGGGGGGATAGGATTGCAGCTTTAGCAAGGGTTCTATGGGCATTACTACTTAAAAAAAAAAAAACGCCTCGCCCGATGGGTGCATAAGAACGAGGTTGCTGCGCAGCTCCTTCCCCAGACTATTTTCCTGCTGGGGGCTACCTTTTTTGATATTACCCACAGTTGCGCTTGCTGGGAGTTGTGTTCTTCAGTCCTTGTATGTGCGATACATGTGCGTAGAAATGTGGGAAGAGGGGACTTGTTGCCGTTTGGTGTTGCTGGTGCTTGCAATGTGTCCCGGGAACGCGTTTTTATGTTTGTGCATCTCCCTGATCCTGGCACATGGTGTGTAACGTGGCCCTCCCTTGTGGCATCAGATACCTGGCCTTGGCTGATCTCGACCCTGTCTTTTTATCTGGAATCTTCTTTTTGGGCTAATTTTAGGTGGTTTGACTCTTAGTTTGGGTGTTTCCAGAAGTCCGGGCCAGCTGTTTTCCTGGATTGTGCCTGCAAAGTTGGAGCAGTGTGAGTGGACTATGCTTGGAATGGAGGCGAGCCTGGAAGGGGTGCACCCGCTGCCTTGCGTTCTATCTGGAGCAGACGTAGAGACTTGGAAGTCTCCGCCCCTGGCACCCCCCTCTCTCTCAGACCACATCCCACTTTCTATCACCATTTTTGGTGGGCCGCTGCCCCTAGCTTTTGGCTGGAGTTTCTTGAGCTCCTCAGATTAGATACAGTCATTGATTGCCTAATTAAATTGGTGTTCATCTTGTCGATCTCGGGAAGGGTGAAAGGTTGAGTAAACCCCCAACTGGAGTCTTGAACTCGTCATCACGCTGAAGTAGGGTGACCAGATTTTTTAAGCCAAAAACCGGGATATTTCCCAAAAATAGAAATAGGACTACAATTTCACATTGCAGAGGGGCGCAGAATGACTTGAAAGACAGCGCTCATCAGGTACCAAACACAGACCCCCGAGGCGAAAAGGGGCATAAATTAAATACAGCTATTACACCGACTATCATAGGTGCTAATTAAACTGATTTTTGAAAAGACTGCCACCTATTCCTGCACCGAAACTCATAAAAGCTTGTTCACTGGAGCCTCCCCAAAAACCCAGGTCAAGTGCTTAGTTTACTGAAATCTGCCAGGATAGAAAACCAAAAAAACAGGACCTTCCGGGCAAATCTGGGACATCTTGTCACCCTACGCTGAGGCCTCTTAGCTTATTGACTATTGCGTGGGGGTGCTGTTGAGTTTTATGGGGCTATCATCCCAGGCGCAAGAAGAACATTTATAACTGAAAGGGAGGCCTCCATTGATTCGGAGGCTTCAAGAGCATTTGGGGGCGCTATCGGGACTACACACCATGAATGAAACATTAAGCATGGACATGATGCCCGAAAATGGGGTCCTTCCGGCTTGGTAATTGGCAAGTGTCCGATTAGACTTTGGCGTGGGGACCTGGGTGTCGTCTTTTTAAACAGTTTTCTAGAGGCTGTCCTGCCCCCTCGTCAGACTGCCCTGCCCCTATGGGGTGGCCAGTGAACCCCGCCCTGGTAGATCAGCAGCAGAGTGGGGCTTTAGTTTCCGTAGGCGCCTTAGGCAACCTGATTATTCTGTGCTCCCGTAAGATGACTATGTCATTATTGTGGATGCCCGATTGACACAGCCCCTACCAGCCCTGAATTCCTAGACTCAAGTAAAAGGTATGGTTGCTGTATCTTTTTTAGGGAAAGGGAGTAGGGGGATGCTGGTTGTCATTCTCATTGGAGGTGAACTACTCAGAGTTAAGTCCCTGGGATTATTATTATCTGTCTATATTTACTGGGGAAGGGGGGGGTCGATTTTACTATGAATTTCGGCTCTTTGGGTGTGTAAAGGCAATACCTGCCCACACTGTCACCCCTTCTTGCCGGGGTTGTGACCTCGGTCTCTGTTGTGCTGGGTTCCCTATCTCTGGTTGCTGCTGCCATGTGCTCGCCCAAATACTTGATCCCTGCTGCAGTTGTGTGGCAAATGGCAGACCTCCCTGTGACTGAGTGTATGATATGTTCTGATTATCGTTTGCTTGGTACTGAGGAGGAATGTTAACTATATCCTGTTGCATGGGGTTTTGTGGCAGCTAGCCCATATTCTCTAGCCTCTGCTGCTTTTTCTGCTCATGTTATTCGTTCTTTGGGCATGCCTCTACCAGTTGACACCGCCTACGGCAATAGAAGCACTCTCTAATGTCTGGTTGCGGTAAGCCACCCTGTCCTTTACTACCATTACCTGTTCGTGATCCTGGATTACCTGTTTGGAACCCTCTAAAGTTTTGCGGTGGAGCCCCCATTGTGACTGGTGCCATTTGCATTGCTGCAGTCATTGCTGCTCCCTCAACTTATGCTGCACTAATTTCGCTCTGTCTCTTTGGGTCTGCACCTACTTCTCTCTATCCTTTTCTTGCTTTTTAGGTCGTGCATCAGTGCCCATGCGCTGTCTGCAAGACCTGCTGTAGTCAATAAAATCACTTTATTCCCGCCTGCTGCTTACCATTCATTGACCCCCATGTCGCTCTTCTTTACTGGCTCCTAACTGGTTCCAATAGCCAACACGTCACTTCCGGTGAAGGCTAAGGAGCACTGGTCAAGTACAGTTTCCTTACGCCATCAGTACTCATGTGTTCTTTGGGGGAACTCTTTTTCTTCTGGTGCCCTGCACCCCATAACGGAACCATTGAAACATTTGTGTTTTCTTTCATTATTACACTCGCATCTGTTGCGTGAACGCACCAGCGCATAATCCCCTCCGGAATCGCAACTTGTTTTATATTCCTTCCTGCGCATTATTATTTATTTGGTTTCCATACCCGAGCGGTCTTGATAACTGCACTGCAATCCTTCAGCCACTGGGTTCTCATGTGATCCATATTATATTATTTTTATTCTGCCATCTTTGAGAATAGAACTTAAATTACAAACGTTTAAATAACAGTTTACTGGATTAAGGAGTGGCAATGTTTGCATCAATCTAAGGCGGACGTGCGTCTGTTCCAAAAGGGCCTCCACAGCAGAAGGAAAAGAACAAATACACATGAGACGGTGCCCGTCTTCTATCTTCACCACTGCCTTCTCCTCTGTTGGTGTGGGTCATCAATAAGCTGGGCGAAGAAGCCTCCGCCTCCCACTACAGGCATTTCCGGAATAGGCTGTTTGTCTTCCTTGGAAGGTAGTGGTGGCAGCCTAGCGGGTCCTGGTCAGCATCTTTCCTTGAAGAGGTTGCCTGTGGTCGATGGCGAGGATAACAGGTAAGGTCATGTGATAGCTTTAGTGTACCCCCTTCCCTTTCACAACCTGGTTGGCTCGGTGATGGCGTGTCCTATCACTTTGAAAACACTCTCCAGTACTAACCTGTTGGTCCTTCTGTTTGTGTGCTTACAGCATAGGTGGAATTGAGCATCTGGATGTTTCTTTGATTTTCCGCAGGTATATTGTGCGCTGTCCTGCCTGGGGGCATGGTCGGAGTGAACGTTAACATGATGAATAACTTCCGCACTCTACTGTTACAGAGAGCGTGGCTGATTACTTGCAGCACCCCCAGAAGCAGCATACCTCATTAGCTTCAGGGCAGCCAGGCCTAGCGCCCCCCCCCCCCGGCCACACTCTGACGGCACACATGCCATACACAGCTCCACAAGCACAACCCACGGCCTCTGCTCTGACTGCTGTACACGCACCCACTATGATGCTCACCTCAGTGGCCAGCAGTCTGAGTGTGGCCCCGCAAATAAATCTTACCCATGCAACGCTGGTCAGTTAAAGCGTGGGTCAATCCGTAAATCTGCCCGCTGCATTGCAGTCCAGTCATAATGTGGCAGTAGGTCAGCACTTGAATCTACCGTCCACAGCACAGCAAGCACCAGCAGCTGTTAACCAAGGAGTGCCCCCACTCTGGCTACACCTTTGGTGCAGCTGCTTCAACCCCAAGGGGTGCCGATGAGCCCACAGTATCTTCCTCAGCAGCTGGTCATGGCAGCGCAGAATGCCCCCATTCCCACTAAACCACAGGCTCAAGGGACGAGTAACCTGCAAATCCCAGCCGTCAGTCCAATCCTCCCAGCCCGAGCCACTATTAGCCAGGTCAGCTTGACTGCTTCTGTGGCTCCGGGCCCTCAGAAGTTGTCACCCGTCACCTGTCATGGCCCAGCCTCCCCGGTCATACAGAAGTTTTGTGTGGGACATTCGAAGAGGAGAGTTTCAACCCAGGGCTGGTCACCTGATGATTGTTTGCTGAGAGAAAGAACACTGTCCTAATGGAATTGATTTGAGCCCACTCAGTCTTCGAGGAATTCCTGGTATTTTATACAGTGTGAAAGGTATGTGAAATAGTAGGGTACAGCTGTCTGTTTGCCAATGGGTGTTTTTTCTTCTATACTTTTTTCTAGTTATCTAATTCTTTCCAGGGTATTAATTAATGGCATTTATGATTTTGAGGGTTCCTGGGTTGTTATAGGGATTTTTTTTTTATACCGACTGCAAATAAGCATTTTCCCGTTATCTTCAGCATTGCATAATTGGAACAGAGATGACTAGCCAATATGAATGTTATTTTAAATGGTTCGCTAATGCACACATAAGATATGATGCATATTTTTAATGTATTGTGCTTTTATGATTTAATTATTTAAATCGAATAAAGCTTATTTTGATTTGATTTGACTAGCTTTAGTTTCCAAGTTAATAAGATAGTGTAAACGCTTCTCATTTAATCTACTGGAAACTTTTTTGGGACGAGGAATTCTCTACTTGACAGAGACACAAGTTAGAACGTGTAAAAGCCCTTAGAAATTACCTCTATGCTTCAGTCTCAGTTCAGTCTGTTTTTATTTCTAACCCGCATACTGTTTTGTGTTCTTTCAATGAAAGCATGCATTCCATTCCTTTTTCAAGATTTTTCTTGCCTTTAACTGATAGGGCCCTTTTTAAAGGGTGGTATTAAAGTTCAATGTTACCTTGTGTGCAATTTTAACTACTTTTGTGTTTAAGTATTTCGTTTGAGTCACATATATCGGTGTCTGGATAGGTATGTTTTGGTTCTTGTTCTGCAGTATCACCAACAGAAATAAACTGGTGGAGTCGTTTTTTCAGAGGCTAGATTTTTATCTCCAAATTGGTGACCTCTATGGTATAAAAGCGATCTTTGTGTTTTTTTTGATGGTGCAGTTTTACTACCTGCAGCATACCAACATTTTTCATGGATTAGCATCTGGCAATCCTTCTCTCTTTTTACGAATTGTCCATTTATTGGGGCCTGGAAAAAGCACATTGCTTAAACTCCAAACTGCATACCAACAAGAAACACAACTGCAATTTGAGCTACCACAACAAAAGACTTAATAACTAGACATGTGGTTCTAAACCTTTTGACTTTTGTGGACCTCCGCTGAATCTTTAATAGAATCCAGAGCCCCCACCCCCACTAAGCAATTGCTGGAAGTCGGAGACCCAGATCGTCTCAATTTTGATGATTTGAACCACAAAACAACATGCACAAATGAAGAAACAAGCATGAATCAAGCTAAACACAAATGATGAAATATTTAATTAAATTCACAATCAAATATAATTAAAAAAAACATTTTAAAGGAAATATGGGAGCTTTTATAAGTTCAATTGAAGCCACCCATCGTACATGCTGTTTTCTGTTTGATGGATTTGCACTACTCCCATGAATCAATCTGAGGATATCAACTTAATTTTTTCCCTCCAATTGCAATTCATTCACATTTAAAGAACATTTAAAATTTTTGTTTATTCATATACATGGTATTAATCTGTTAATATATAATTTTCTAAGCAGACGCGGACCCCCTGAGTAGATGTTACAGACCACAGGTTAAGAATAGCTGAACTAGACCTTATTACAGCTAGCTTAACACATTAAAAGTACTCTTGCATAGAAACATAACTAGCCGTCACAAAGTGTTTTTCTGTCTGGCCGTTTTGCAGGTTTTTTTACACCAGCTTTAATCACCAGTGTTAAAGTCTCGTGTTTCATAATATATGTCAGCTTTGTAGCGGTTGTTCAGTGTTGTTTCATTTACAGTGCCTTTTATTTATGTGTTTTTAAAAACCTGCAAGCCGTGCGTAAACATGCACTTTGTACTTATAGTCGTTGCTTATGAGAAACAAGGCTGTCAGTAACTGCGCCTCTTTTACTGCAAGCCTTGCTTCTCGTAAGCAAAGACTATAAGTACAAAGTGCGACTTTACGCACGCTTGTAGGTTTTCAAACACATAAATAAATGGTATTGTCATTTACAATGCCAAAAGCTCAAACTCTCGCAAATGCGAACCCTATTGCGTTGCAAATGCTTATTCTTATGGTAGTGGTGTATATGAGCTTGTATTTCCTGCCACGAGTTGGTATCTAAACCAACTAAGCTGTTCAGCCCGCTCTGTATCTCAGTGGGTAACCCTTTCTTCAAAATATTATAGAAAAATATGACTTGTGGGCCTATGTTGGCCCACTCCTGTCCGGTTTCCCGTCCCCATCTTTCCCTGATTCTATTTAGAAAATCGTTTATGCTTTCCTCTGTCTTCATAATCTCTGCCATTAGCCCTCCTACATCTGGGCGGTCAAAGAATGCGGCTCTCAGAGTTGTCCATATCCGGTACCTGTGTGTGTTAAATGCGGCCCGTCATGCTGGGTATTTCTTTGCGTCATTGCTGGAATGCGAGCTTGGGTGAACACTGTGTTTGTCTGCTCTCCAATTAGGCTGCTTAGCTGGCTCTTATTGCCACCTGTCGCTAGGTTGATACCTGCGGTGTTTTTCTCAAAGCATGTAATCCATTTTCCAGCCCCTTCAAGCAATGACAGTAACTTTGTTCTCAACCCCTCTTTGTCCATCTGGGCCCATGGCACTTATGCATTCCCCTGCTCTCTTCTGCAGTAACAGGTACATTCTCATTCTAGGTGACTGTTAGACCCAACATCTTTTGGTGTGTTATCCCTGTCATTTTGCTTTGTGACCTCCTGGTTTTGACTCTGTTTTTGCTGGTTTAGTGTCTCTGCGCACTTTCTCACTGCTGTTTAGTGTTAAAGTGCAAGTGCTCCTACTGTAAGTTATGTTATGGATTGGTGTTTGCATGATTGGCATGTTTGATTTACTGACAAGTCCCTAGTAAGGTGCACTGAGAGTTCCAGGACCTGTAACTCAAATGTTACTAGTGGGCCTGCAGCACTGTTTGTGCCACCCACATAAGTAGCCCAGTAAAGGTATCTTAGACCTGCCACTGCAGTGTTTGGGCGCAGTTTTTACTGCCATGTAGACTTGGCAAGGGCACCCACTTGCCAAGCCCTAACCTTCCCTTTTATTACATGTAAGTCACCCCTAAGGTAGGCACAAGGTACCCCTATGGGCAGGGTGCAGTGTAGGTGAAAGTAGGACATGCACTGGTGTGTGTGACATGTCCTGATAGTGAAATACAGTGTATTTTGTTTTTCGCTATTGAGAGGCAATCTGTCCCATAGGATAGAATGGGAGATACTTTGTAACACCTTACAAGTATAACTTCCCATTGAGAAATGGAGTTTAGTATGCCTGAACTCAGAATGTAAAAATCCATCTTTTAGTAAGGATGATTTTTATATTGTGTGGTTGAAAATGCCACTTTTAGAAAGTAATACCAAAGGGGATGATGGACGGAGCGTTAGAGCAAATCAAACACTCACCCCCAGTCAACTGATCTGGGTTTAATCCATCATCATTCTTTAGCTCACTCCACCACCCCAGTTCAGACATGGCCATATGCAAATCAGTCTGACCCTGTGCCTCATGGGAACAGTCCAGCCCGAACTGCCAAGCCATGTCTTCCCTGGACCGGAAACAAGCATCCTGGGACCGGTTTCGGGTTCAAAACCCTCATCAGCCAGGGTATCTTGAATCCAGTGGCAAAGTGAGCAAGGGACCCACGTCTGGGCATACCCTGCCAACTTAGGGCGAACAAAGCGATACCAAAGGGGATGATGGACGGAGCGTTAGAGCAAATCAAACACTCACCCCCAGTCAACTGATCTGGGTTTAATCCATCATCACAGGGTCAAGACTGATTTGCATATGGCTGGGTTCAAACTGGAATGGCATGGTGAGCAAAAAAACGATGGATTTAGGCCCAGATCTCTGTACTGGGGTGAATGTATGACATTGTTCTGCATTCTGTCCATCAACTGTTGTTTTTGCATTTGTCACCCCGAGTGGGACCGGGTATGCCCAGACGCTGGGCCCCGTGCTCTCCATGCCACTGGAATCAAGCTATCCTGGCTGAAGAGGGGTGAAACCCGAAACCGGTCCTAGGATGCTTGTTTCCAGTCCAGGGAGGACCTGGCTTGGCAGTTCGGCCTGGACTGTTCCCATGAGGCACAGGGTCAAGACTGATTTGCATATGGCTGGGTTCAAACTGGAATGGCATGGTGAGCAAAAACGATGGATTTAGGCCCAGATCTCTGTACTGGGGTGAATGTATGACATTGTTCTGCATTCTGTCCATCAACTGTTGTTTTTGCATTTGTCACCCCGAGTGGGACGGGGTATGCCCAGACGCTGGCCCCGTGCTTTCCATGCCACTGGAATCAAGCTATCCTGGCTGAAGAGGGGTGAAACCCCGAAACCGGTCCTAGGATGCTTGTTTCCAGTCCAGGGAGGACCTGGCTTGGCAGTTCGGCCTGGACTGTTCCCATGAGGCACAGGGTCAAGACTGATTTGCATATGGCTGGGTTCAAACTGGAATGGCATGGTGAGCAAAAAACGATGGATTTAGGCCCAGATCTCTGTACTGGGGTGAATGTATGACATTGTTCTGCATTCTGTCCATCAACTGTTGTTTTTGCATTTGTCACCCCGAGTGGGACGGGTATGCCCAGGACGTGGGTCCTGTGCTCTCCATGCCACGGAATCAAACTATCCTGGCTGAAGAGGGGTGAAACCCCGAAACCGGTCCTAGGATGCTTGTTTCCAGTCCAGGGAGGACCTGGCTTGTCAGTTCGGCCTGGACTGTTCCCATGAGGCACAGATTTGCATATGGCTGGGTTCAAACTGGAATGAGCATGGTGAGCAAAAACGATGGATTTAGGCCCAGATCTCTGTACTGGGGTGAATGTATGACATTGTTCTGCATTCTGTCCATCAACTGTTGTTTTTGCATTTGTCACCCCGAGTGGGACGGGTATGCCCAGACGTGGGTCCCGTGCTCTCCATGCCACTGGAATCAAGCTATCCTGGCTGAAGAGGGTGAAACCCCGAAACCGGTCCTCGAATGCTTGTTTCCAGCCAGGGAGGACCTGGCTTGGCAGTTCGGCCTGGACTGTTCCCATGAGGCACAGGGTCAAGACTGATTTGCATATGGCTGGGTTCAAACTGGAATGGCATGGTGAGCAAAAAAACGATGGATTTAGGCCCAGATCTCTGTACTGGGGTGAATGTATGACATTGTTCTGCATTCTGTCCATCAACTGTTGTTTTTGCACTTTTAGAAAGTAGGCATTTTCTTGCTTAATCATCCTGTGCGGCTCTGCTGGGTCTGGCTTTGGAGTGACAGGGGTTGGGGATGTGCATTCACAGTAGACAGCCACTGGGGGGTTGCGGTCTGTCCTGCCTTTCCTGGAAGAGTCGGGGCTGGGCTGAATAGACCTGGGCTGCATTTAGAGTAGTGGGAGGAGTATTCCTTGCACCTGAATAGGCCTGATCTGCCTTACACAATGCTGTCTTCACCTCCTGCCAGGAAGCTGCCCAGAAAGGACAGAACTGGTTTGGACTAAGCTCAGAGACTCTCTGCCACAGGAGAACAAAGGAAAATGTGGTATAAATATTGGGGCCCAGACCCCAGAACTTTAGAACTCTTTTGGACTCAGAAACCTGCCAAAAAGAAGAGCTGGAGAAGCTGTTAGGAGGATCTACCACGTTGCTGTGTGCTTTGCTGTGTTGGCCTGCAGTGGCTGCTTCTGTCTTGGGCAGAAAAAGGACTGGACTGAACTTTCTGCAACTTCTTTGTTTGAGTTTCTCCAAGGGCTTGAGGTATAGCTTGCCCCCTGTTCAAGAAGTCTCAAGAACAGCAAAGACTTCAAGTTCATCTGCTACCAGCGCTGGGAACTGTGTGTGTTTTGTGCTGCAACAGAAGAAAAAATAGCAACCTGACTCAGTCACCGCCGCCGCTGCTGGCTCTGTGTACTGAAGGCACCGCAGAGGGCACCGCCGCACTTCGCACCGCAACCCTGGTCTCACCGACGACGCCATTCGATGCTGCCACCGAGCCGCTGCTTACACTGCGACCTGTGTGCATCACACTTTGCACCGCCTCGCTTCACGCCGCCGCCTTGGTATCCCCACAGACGCCGCTCCACGCCGACATAAGTTACATGATGCATCACCCAAATCCCGCACCGCAGCCTTGACCTGTCGGCGCCATTGACTCCAGTTCGTCAGCTGACATCACCGCTTCAGCAACGACGACGCCGCTGCTTCCACCGTGACCTGCTAGCACCTCGACAAGCACAGCATCACTTCACACTGCAGCCCTGGTATCACCTATGCTGATGGACGACTGTCACTGAGCCACGCCTGCACCGTGACCTTAGGGCTCAGCACCCCCGACACCTGCCGGCACTCTTGACTTCAACCGCGAGGAGTTCGATCTGCAACGAATGTGACTTCAAGGGCCAGACGACTCATGCACAATCCTCCGGAACTGATGCCGTAGCTGGCCTGTGATGCTGCGGTCAGCCATAACTGTTCGCATTCGTTGTTCACGACGCCGTGATAGCCCCGTACGGAGCTGTCAAATTCAAGGAACTGTATTTTAAGTCTATTTTTGATTATTGAGATTTCTGAGAACTGTATGGTAGATTTTAATCGTTTTTGGTCTTGTTTTGCACAGATAAATATTGGATATTTTACTAAAACTGGTGTGGTGTCCTTTTGTAGTACTCTCACTGTATTACTGTTGGTTATGTGCAAATGCTTCACACACTGCCTCACTGCTCATGCCAAGCTACCAAGAGGGTGAGCAGGGGTTATTTCAGTAATGTATCCCCTTATCCTGACTAGGAAGAAGGGTCCCTGCTTGGACAATGTAACAACTTGCCACCGAGAGACCCCCATTTCTAACAGTAACTCTACGGGTTTCTCCTCAACATAGTGCCCCCATCTTGCGAGGCATTGCGGCATGTAGAGGAAGTTCCAACTGGGGTTTCCTCCTTCATGTCTGATGCAATCCTCTGCTACTGCCATGTCCTCTGGCTCAAACATTCCTTCCCTCGGCCAAGACTTGTCATATTGGTCCCTTTCCTCAGTCAAAACTGGTAATAGTTCGCAAACGGGTACACAAAAGTCTCGCCTTCCATTTTGGCTATTATCTCCCTCGAGGTTAGTTTATCTTTGTAATGCACCCATGCGAAGCAGCGCGTATCCTCCTAGCTGTTTCCCTCGTGTGTATGCACAGGTGCCATTTTGTTTTTCCTGCACCGTGGGTGGGTAAGTACCAGGCAGTCTTGTTCCTTTATTTCTAGGTTGGCCCCTCTCCTTTGTCGACCGGACGGTGTGGCTCTGAGCCCTGCTAGTAGCCTTCTATCTACCTCTGATTCTTCCCAGCCCTGCGCCCTGTACCTGGCCCACTTCCCTCATGTAAAGAGTGCGCTGTCCTGTACTCTTGCTCTACTGCCTGGTTGCATGCCCCTTTTCTCTCGAACATCAGCTCATTCCTCTCTTCCTCGCACCGTCTGGCCTGTCTCTTTTGCTCTGAGCTAAGAGCTGCTTTTGTTGCCCTGGCTTCACCTTCAAATTCATTCTCCATTTCCTCCTCGGCTACCTAGGTAATCCCTGTAGCCCCACCCTCATCATAGGTTCCAGGGGGACTAGAGCTCCCTTCCACTCCTGAGCTCGCTGAGTCGCTATCGAGAAGCATCACAAACTTTCCTGACACTTGTTTACGCTTGCCTGAACTAGTGGGGTTGTGTGTTTTACTTGCCTTTGAGGTGTCAAGTGTTGAGCATGGTGGATGGGGAGTCAAGCTTTTGGGGACTTTCCATAGGGACTTGGGCTGCGCTGAAGGCATCTTGGCTCGCTTGCTTTTGGTTTTCTGGGACTTAGACCTAACTGTCCTTTTTTCAGTGGGAGGGCTCGTCGGCTCCTACTATTGTTGGATTTGAATATCCCAATGCAGGGGGAGCTGGTGTGAGTACATCCATCCCTGAATATGGTGAGAGAGGTGCATACGCCTTGCTTGCTATTAGTATTGTGGGGCTATCAGTTTTAACTTCTTCAAAGATGACCCATAATTCTAACATTGACTCTCTTTTGTCTTTCTGTTGCCCTACATATTTAGTCTTTATATGTATTTTCATATTTTCAATTATATGTGTGTCAAATGCTCCCTCCTTAGGCCAAGGAAATATGTGTTCCTTTGTGTGTAAATGACACTCTTGCTAAATATTATTAATTTTCTTTATCTGTTTGCGGAATCTAGATTCCATATGCTTCAATTAGATTCCATGGCAATTTTAGCAGTTTGGATAAATACAACTCAAATTACGTTTTGTACTTTAGTTTGTCTAATGTAGGGGCAATCGTACCTGGTGCATTCTTACAAATTACTTACTAGAAGCTCAGCGCTTTTACAATGTTTGCATCAAACAGTTCGACTGAACATTTCAATAAAAACAGGATGAAAAATGCATATGTAGTATTACAACATAGGGCAAATATGCGATATGTTAGGATATCATCTGCACAATCAGTTTTTTTTTTTTCACAATACAGTTTACAATCAATCAATGCAACTTCATTACATACATAATACAGTTCAATAATTGGTTGACAAAAAAAATTACTTTGTCAAAAAATTAGTGTGCTCTCAGCACTTTATCCTCTGAAAAGAGAAGCCTTGCGTGAACAGGTTCCTAAGTGATCTGGATAGTTTACCATTATCCGCTCCTAAACAAAGGTGGTAATCATAGAAACCATATCGTAATAACTCAGGAATCACCAGCCCCTCTTGGCTTCACACTAGTTATGCCCTGTTTCCTGGGTCCGATTATTTTCCTTATCTCCGAATTCCACCCTGTTAAACGCCTGGGGTCCAAGCTAGATTACCTCCCACATTCCTTCCAGATACTGAGGTTGTTAAGAAACCTCTTAGCACTGAGAAATCATTTAACTAAAAAACTATGAGACTGAGGTAGCAACTCCGCCCAATCAGAATAGCTATATCTCAAAAATCAGCATTCTGGGAGTTCTCATGGACTCTCATGGTGCGCCGCCGGGACCAGCGGCAGGACGATCGGGATGAGTCTTTCCGAAGGAAGATACTGACTGTGAATGGTTCTTACACAAGTCTGCGTTATACCGTTTCTGCATGGCTTCCGCAGAATCATCTTCGAGTATCAGCCCCTGATGGACGAGATCTTGGCGGCGCTCGGAATACTGGACCTCCGAGAGACATGAGGGAGCAGAAAACATGCTAAGTTCACTTGTCGCTCGATGTCCTTATCTCCATTGCTGCCTGACCTTAATGAGGACGACCTGCAACTGAGTTACGGTAACAAAACCACCTATCCCAAGGCAATGAACCCTAACGAGATCTCCAGTTCAGACATTTACCCCCACCAACACCTTAACCGATACTTTTGATGGAACTTTTGACGATGCCTCCTGGGCGTGAAACCAGAACTTGTCTTTATTTTCCGCGGTGCCTGAGCAACCTTGGCTGATGCCCGGTGGATCTGTCTCTTGCAGCTAAAGAGGAGTTTGGCTCCTGGTTCACCCCTTGGCCGGCACCTACCCAGCCGGACATCGGACATTGTTCTCCTCGCCTCCCCGTTGTGTTTACTATTTGCATTCCTTACCCCTGTTCGCCTTCTCCTCTACCTTTCCACCCCCATAAGAAGAGTGTACGCGTTAATAAGTAACTGATGTAACCATGTAACAATGTTTCTGATGCAATGTCCTATCTCATGTAAAGCGCTCTGATACCTTCGGGTCTAGCCAGCGCTTTATAAACTCTTCAAACTTTCCCTCTTTCATTCTTTGTCTTCCTCCCCGGCTCCTATCCTCCCTCACCTGAATCTCTCCCCTTGCCTCGTTTTTAACGCATGCAACTGCGCCCCAGCAACTGGTTACTATGCTCTGAAACTGTGTATCTTGTAACTATTGTTAGCCATGTGCCCTTTACCAAAGCGCTCCCTCTCCCCTTGTTGGGGAGGGATCCAGCATTTATTCCTGGAGTCTCAGAGACCCCTCTGAGAGAGTCCACAGCGTCAAGGAGTTCACACACAGCAGAGGTGTGGGAATGGCGCCTTGCCAAGCACTCCCTTTCCCTTGTTGGGGGAGGGATCCAGTATTTATGCCCTGGAGTCTCAGTGACCCCTCTGAGAGAGCCCACAGCGTATAGGGAGCCACACACAGCGGAGGTGTGGGAACGACACCTTTTCCACTGGGATCACTGCACACCGGACGTTGGACACTGTTTTTTCGTGTCTCCCGGTTAAGTTTCCTTCTCCCTCTGCCACCTCTTTCCCTCTTTGATTCTTGGTCTCCCTCTCCTGCTCCTATCCTCTCTCCCCAGAATCTCTCTCCTTGCCTGCTTTTTCCCTTAAGTACTCGTTTTTAACGCATGCAACTGCGCTCCAGCAACTGGTATCTATGCTCTGAAACTGTGTATCTTGCAACGTTGTAACTTGTAACTATGCTATGAAACAATGCTTGTCCTCATGTAAAGCGCTCTGATACCTCCGGGTCTAGCCAGTGCTATATAAAACTTTTCAAATAAAAAATAAAATAAAAATAAATAAATAAATCTTCACCTTAACTAGCGTACTCAGCTATGGGAAAAAGTGACTTCCTCTGGAGCGCTTCCAAGGCATCTTATGACTGATTCAGTTAGGACATATAAAATAGGTGTTATACCAGACCCTGTCAGTGGCACAAACGCTTAGGTTATCTTTTTACGCTTCTCTCTAGTTTACCATATGCCAAACGTTTTAAACTATGTTTGAGGTTCGGATGTAGTCACTTACCCTCTGTGACAGCTGCTTTAGAACTTCGGCAGAACTTCCTATCAGTTGCGGTGTCTCCCACCTTTCTTATTGCGCAATTGTGAATCAGTCCGGTCGGGGTTTCCTCCCTTCGGCTGCAGTCTAGTACCAGGTCCAAATCCTTCCTGGCTGGCTTGCCAAAATGTTAGTTGAGTTTGAAATCCCTATAAAAAACAGAAGACAAGAGACGTTTGGCAAAACTTGAACAGTTTGTTTAATTAAACATTATGGCTCGGAGAACAGATACAGGCAGAAGGTCTGAGGACTGTCTCTATTTAACAATCAATTTATGTCCTCCTTTTATACGATACATGATGGGTTGTAAAAGTTTCCGGTGTACCATATATGGTGAGGAATGTTGGTTGCTTTCTTTGGAGTCGTAAATTTATTGTCTAACTGTTGCCACAAGTGGGTTTTGACCTCGTGTGGACACAATGTGGCCAGTGAATAAAGTGTCCAGATGTCCAGCATAGGGAGTGCGTGATCACTGAGTGTGCTACGTCCTGATTGGCTATGTGTTTCTAACTCTTGTGGCATCTGACTTTTTATGGTTTTTAGGAGAACGAGTACCCCCTCCAGCCATGTGTGCTTTATTGGGGCAATCTCCCTTGACCCTTGTAATGTGGCTGCGCCTATCCATGGGATTGATCAATAGTTTCCTGCCCGAGCGTTTACCTGCCCGTTACGTACCCTCCCACGTTTGACCTATCAATCAGCAATCCCGGGCCTTGGTCTCAGGGCCTGCTTGACTACATATTTGCGAGTCGAGGTTGATGTGAAGTTCACAATGGGCGATTCTATTGATAAGGACGAGATTTCCAAATTAACATATCTATCTTGTCAACCCTCTCTATTTGTAATAAAGATGTACCAAAACATTACAGAGAGCCGTAGCAAAGGCAAGAGGCTGGCAGGGAATGCCAGACAATTCGCTTCAAGACCTTTCGATTTTACTAAAATTATATGTATATCCTAGTTATTTATATGGATTTTCAGACAGAATTATTCCATTAATCTGTTGTGTTAATCACACTTTTCTTCCACCCTCTCCAGCATGTGTCAATAATATAACCCACAGCCATTGGCTGACTTCACTGTGAGTTACAGCATGCCCCTTTCACAAGGAGCACATTCTCTCGCAAAATAGTTCTCTTTATGTGTAAGGGACTACTATGGCAATGAGTGCTTTTGAGACCAAAAACATATTTTTGCTTTTAGCCCAAATTTTTTTTTATTATTAATGCGGGTCCAGCAGCTTCCCCAACAATACAGATTTGTAAAAAATATGGCAAAAATAAAATCGAGGAAGGACAAAAGGCAGGTGGCCAATGCCAGACTTATTGGCTGTGCCAATGCTTGTTCTGTTTAACTGCCATCATTGAAAAAAATCACCATTCACAGATGGCCGTTGCTGTCTCCTCACTCTTCAAAGTGGTATATACCTCATTCAGTGTCTCCTGCAGGGCCCACTCAAGCTTGCACCATCTTACGAGTGATTGTGATGGAGTTGTTGCCTCTTCCCCCTCTGCTACTGGTTCTCCAATTCTCTGACTTTCCATTGCTAGGCACCCAGAATATGTTTGGCAAAGCTCTTGGCTGTTTTTGCCATCCTGCCCCCACTTCCAACTTCTGGATCAATTAATGAATTGCCTCCAGCCACTAATGACTTATGGTCCACGGGGGGCCATCCACTCAGTATCATCCTAGACACGGACCCGGAATTACCTCCACCAGTTTCATCACGGCAAATGTACCATAATTTCAGACATGGGGGTAGATAAAATCTATCATATTCACCCCTAGGACATTAAGTCCAAACGAGTGCAGCACATACCCCCTTCTTGAAACACTCTCCCTGGGGCATGAGGCACTTCAAAGCAGTCAGGCCAACATGGTGAGCCATTGTCTGCAGCCACTCACGAAACCTGAGTGAAAAGCTGCCCTCTCTAATGATGGGTTGTTCTGCCTCTCTTGTTTTTATTGGGCTGGTACTTTTTTCTGTTATTTGTATGGGATTTTAAGCATCACAACTGTTTTGTTTTATGTACACACATTGGCACCTGTTTGTGCTGTAAAATTGCAAATATATCAGTGTCATATATATATATATACACACACGTACATGTATTACTGTGTAGTTAGTTAGGTGAGAGTTTCCATAGGAAGAAAATTTTTTGTTTTGCTAAAAACTTTGGCCCTGTTTAATGAATCTTCAGAAAACTTTCCAAACAAAACACTCATTCACTTCAGCTCCGTCCTGCAAAGTATTTTGGTGATCATCAGGTAAGCGCAGGCAATGAAAATGTTGGACTGTCCCAAACTGTAGATTTCTCATGTTTATTCCTATGGGAATTTATGGAAATTGATGCAGAAAAAAACAGCTGAATGAAATTACACCAAATTGGGCAGAAATTTGAACTTTGCTGTATTATTTGTTATAAATCCATTCAGCAGTTTTCGCGAAATTTGCATTCAAAGAGGTGCTAGAGGTGCCTATGAAGGGTTAAAAAAATGAAATATCTGTACTGTTGATGTTCAGATATTTCAGATATGTACTGATTGGCCACTTTAAAGGGGACCAGTCAGTCCTAATTGGCAGGGGTAGCACTTCAGAGATTAGAGGGCAGGAGGGAGGGGACAGAGGCATGCATACGGAGAATGGAGGGCAGAAGGGAGAGGGGCCTGGGGCAGCAAGCTGACCACAGAGGGGATGCCAGCATGGGCAGTGGCAGCAAGCTGACCATGAAGGGCAGCTGGGAGGTGGCAGGGGCACACAGAGGGTAGGAGGGAGGGGGTACAGACATGCATACAAAGAATGGAGGGGAGAGAGGCCTGGGGCAGCAAGTTGACCACAGAGGGCAGGCCAGCCTGGGCAGAAAACTGACCATGAAGGACAGGTGGGAGATGGCAGGGTCACGCAGACGATGAGCAAAAGCCAGGGGAAGTTGGCGGCAGCAGCAACAAGCTAACCATGGAGGGGAGGCCAGCATGGACACTGCAGGACAACGGATTATGGAGGGCTAAAGGGATGAAGCAGGGGCACGCACACGGAGAACGGTGGGCATGGGGTATGAGGGCTGGGGCGGTAAGCTGTTCACAGAGGGCATGCCAGCTTCAAAAAGGGTAGCAAGCTGACTACTGAAAGAGGGCTCAAGGATGCAAGTGTACTCATCTGGAGAACAGAGAGCAGGTGGGAGGGGGGTATGAGGGCAGAGGCAGCAAACTGACCACCGAGTATAAACCAGCATAGGCAGCAAGCTGACCACAAAGTGCAGGAGAAAGACAGCAGGGGCTGGGACAGTAAGCTGACCATTCAGGGCAGGCTGGCATGGACATTAACCCTGTGCGTAGTCCGCGTAGTCGACCTACGCGGAATTCCGCGAAGTCGCAAAAAAACTCAGCAAGCTATGCGGAGTTCCACAAGCATGCAGAGTTGCTTATTCCGCCCGCTCGCGATGCGTTTTCCTGTTTGGGAAAGCGTATTGCATGTTCGAGGGATGCTTTTTGCGTGCTCGGGGGAATATCGCGCGAACTTCGCCACGCGGTTGCTAATGGGCGCGGCCATCTTGTTTTTTTTCACTTTTTGCTATGGTTCTGGGCCTGTTTTTCTATCCTCCCTATATCTTTTCAATCCTTTGTTTCTAGAAACTTTTTTTTAATCTTTTTTTATCTATCCCTCTCTATTGCTAATTGTATATGTTGCGTTTTTTCAGTATGTTTTTCACTCTTTTTCTATTACTTGCTTTTTTCATTTCTTTTACTTACTTTCTTACTTCCTTCCAGAACCATGGCAAAGAGCCTTAAGAAAACCAAGGGCCAGGGGAAGAGGAGTGAGAGCCGCTACCACCTTTCGCAAGGCGGCGCCCACAAGGGGTGCAGCCATGGGCCTTATTCAGTGAGGCAGAGGTGGCCGCACTGTTTTGTTTTTTTTGTCCAGCCCCACCTCCCCTTAACCCTGGCAGCAGGCGGCAGGCCTGGGTCCGGATACGGGCTCCGGGAGCGTCACCGGCAGTGGAAGAGGGTGCGCCAGGCAGTGATTCGCTGATCTGTGGTCCGGCGCACCCGTAACCAATTGACGCACCGGTGGTCCGACATCCTGGACCGGGAGCAGTACCTGCTGGACCTGCTAGGTGTTGAGGTCCCGGGGCTTGGTGAGTAGCTAAATATATTACTATTGTGTTCTTCTGTTCTGTGTTATTGCGAATATTATTTTTTTTGCAAATAGCTAACATGCTGCTGCTGCTTACATGCAGGTAACTTATGTTTAAAAATCTTATTATTATGTCATTGTTATTTCCAGACAGGTGCTCATGCTCGGCGCTAATAACTAATCGTACTTGTTTGCAACTTTGCACTCTCTTGGGCTGGTTATGTAAGAGAGGTTAGAGATTTTAAGTTAGATAATGCATATAGGAAAGACTCCAGTCCTTTCCTTTGTCCTGTCAGGCTGTCCTGTCTCCTGTCACTAAGATAGTAGTAGTAGTTAGTATTATTTGGTAATTTAGCGGCCTGCGTGACACGTCCTCTCACATGACTTCAGTCCTAGTAGAACCTTTTGTAGTTTTTTCGTATAGTGAGTGAATAGAATAGCAACCAACCAATGGTGTATGCAATATGCATGCGTCCATCTATGCATTAAGAAGAATACAAATGCAGACTTAGTAATTGGCCTGTCAAAGGGGGTTTGTTGGAGACAGAGATGATTGGGAATGAGATCGGAACTTAGTAGCAGCAAATATAATTTTTTTTGCAATTCATTCCAAAGTTTGGAATAGGCGGGCTAGGTATGTTTAGGATTCAGGAATCGGAATTTAACTGTGGAATAATAATGATCGGATGGTACTCGACTGCGATACATATTAGTCGACTACTACTAGTCGAATAAGTCGATCTTTAGGATAGGTCAATGTTATTGCAATTGCCTTTTCCTCTCAAAATATTTTTTAGAGCAATTATATTTGTTTATTTAACACAAATCATTTTTGTCTCTTTAATTATGTCTTACATGATCAGCCTCCACGGGCAAGAAGAAGACTGGGTCAGCTGGCAGTGCGGCGGGTGCGGGAGCTGGAGAGGCCTCCCAGGAGCAGCAGGAAGCAGCCTCAGGCACAGATGGCTCTGCTGCTGGCCCCAGTAAGTCCTCCTCCTGGTGTTGTTATATATTAATATTTCCCTAACTTTTACCACTCTATTATTTCCATTTCCTAATTTAAATTTTTCCAAAATCCTCTTCAATCTATCTGTTTCGAAATTCTTGTTTTTTTGCTCCATTACCTACTACTAAGTACTAGTACTAACATTGTTTCTAGTGTCTGTTTTTTTTTTAACATCAAATCAAACTGCATCCGACTAACCTCTGCTCTGATTCTGTATTAGTCTGTCTGTAGCTTGCTTTCTTCTGGGTTTTTACTCAGCTTTCCCTCTCCCCTTATATGTGGATTGCCTAGTAGTGGTACTGTAAGACTCAGAGAACCCATTGGTCCTAGGCTACTACTAGTACTAGTAAGGACTCCTTACTACTACTAGTACTAGTAGCACTAATCTGCTGTGCAGATTGCATTCCCAAGTAAGGTATTCTCTGCAGGTTTGTGAGATGAGAAGGCTTTAGTTTCTTTTACTGTCTCATCATGCTCAATCAGTAATGGTGGTCACTCACGTTAAACAGGACACCCCAAAGTGGTGTATTTTACTTTTTCGAATCCAGGCCTAGTACTTGTTTTAGTAGCAGCAGTTGATGGTGAATACTGAACAGATGATTACTGTGCACCATGGCTGAAAGGAAGTATGAGGAGTAGGAGGACGGCACCATTATTTTCCAACTAAGAGAGACCTCATGTCCGCCCAGTTGGCCACTCTTTCGTCTTTTCAAAAAATGAGATGCACCAATAGCTCTAGTCACTGAGTCCAGTCCTTTGGGTTGTCCTCTTCTTGAGAGGCTTTTCAAAAATTGCCACCAACAAAATGCCAAACCGGATATTGTTATTTGATAGGACATACTGTCTACTCTACTCTAGTATCCAAATTGTAGATAGTGATGTGTGTGGTGTATGTATTATTAATTATGTATTTTCAATCTTGCTAATGAAAAACATAAATAGGGGAGGCGTATATGGCATCTAAAAAAATGTGAAATGTTTTTTCCAGGCATACCGACCACCAGTCAGCTGTGAGGGCCATGCCACTCCTGAGGGAGCGGAGGATGCGGCAGCTGCAGGGGGTGAGCCAGCAGCAGTGGCGGGCGGTGGTAAGTCATATTCCTTACTTATTGAGAATGATGAATACACTCGCTCCAAGGGTATACACTCAGCACTAGTACACTGTACTTCTAAGTTGTTCTGTACACTGAACAGTTGAAAAAGACACCCATCACCAAATGGCGATGCAGCGCGCGCAATGTAATTTGTTTTATTTATTTATTTATTTACTTAACTCTGTTCGGCCGTATGCAGTAGTTTACTATCCCCCACCCTGCCCCTCCCCCGCCGCCCCGCCCCACTCCCTCGAGGACCCACCACTGGACACGAGTATGTTTGTCTAGGGCACCAGCTGACTGAGCTGGCATGCCTACAAGATTAATTGTGCTAAACAAGAGAGAGAAGAAGAATTCTTCTACTCTACTCCATAGTGCCTGAAAGTCTAATCATCACATCCAAATCTTAGGGGCAAAGGAAGTGAGGAGGATAATAGTAGTACCACAACTGCTAGTGCTACTGTGCCACTATAATTTTTATGTGTATAATTTTGTGTTACTGTTTTGCTAAGAGTATTGGTTACAATTGTCTTTTTTTCTTTCTTGATATAGCTACTCCTTCCCAACCCACCAGGCAGGAGTTAGCAGCCAGGGCACGGCAAAGGAAGCTGGAGGCCATCCGGGATGAATATCGCCGGCTGGTTGTCCTGGCAGAGGAGGCGGCAGCTGCAGCTTCCTCCAATGCCCTGGGCCCCAGCCAGGCCCCCCACAGGCCTCCGGTGGTACGGAACCGTGCTCTGGCAGCCGCCCGCCGCCCTTCAACATCTACTGCTGCCACCCACCCCTGTTGTTCCTGCAGGAACTTTCGGCGCCGCATACTCCTCAGGATGGTGCGCCTGGAGGCCAAGCTGGAGGAGGTCCTGGAGCGAACTAGCCGCCACTGGCACTCCGCCGCTAGACGTCACCTCAGTCTTTGACCCTTGCCCCTTTTTTAATCTTTTTTTTGGTGGGTGGGATGTTGGGAGTTGGGGAAACGAAACTTGGGGTTTACTTTTTTTTCTTCAACTTCAATGTGGACGGACATTTATTTAATTTACTGGACATTGGTTGGGGTTAGGGAGAGGGGTGGGTCAGGTGTTGTGGGTTTTTCTTCTAGTTTATATTTGTTAGGGTATTACATTATTTATAGTTTTCCAATACATATGATGCAAATCTTTTCTGGGGGGGGGTTACTCTTTTACGTCATCTTGTTTGTTTCCTCCTTTTGCTGCAGGGCCGCAGACAGTTTTTGAAATCTGCCAATAGTGTAACACACCGACGGATAGATACAGTACCCTCATTTGTCCTACTACTGTCAGTCTCTCCTCCTAGTCTATGCATTCTGCAACTAAAACCCCTTTATAGTATGTACTCGGAAGGATGTGGGTGTGTGAAATAATTAATTTCCATAGTATATACATTATTGACTCCCCCACACTTCTTCTCTTACCTGTGATTGATGTTTAGGCGAAGCGATGGCTACATGGTGATGGTTTGGTTTCCTAAGGTGCCATGGTAGGTGGTGGTAGCAGTAGTAGTTGCATTTGCAAAAAAAGAAAATGAGACCGTCAGTTACCTGAGGGAGACTAGGGAACGAGTACTTAGTAGAAGTACAGTAAGTAGTAAGTACACAAGAAGAAGACTGCCAAACAAGAAGAAAGTGATGATGAATGATATTGATAAGCAATGCTAAAGTAAAGTAAAACAGGGATAGCCTAGTACAAGTTACAACAAACTGAAGTTGACTCGACCTATGAAGTGGACAAGCGTAACCTTTAGTGCTGGAAGGATGATAAATCGATGCCGGCAATTAATAATTAATAATGGGTTAATAATTATGTTCCTCTGGGAAAAAAAGAATAGCGAATACTACTGAGCATGGGTGGGCAATGGGCAATCTAATCTGTTGCCAGTGTGGCCGATTTATATATACTTAGAGCAGAAAAGGATCCTCGCCCTGCCTTGAGTTAGTGTTGCTTTTACCACATCTGCCCCAGCAAGTGTGTGATCAATTATTGGTGTAAATTTAATTTAGTCACACCTCAATATAAATCACACAGCCCGGGGGAAGAGGGTTAGGGTTTGATGAATGGTTGGGAAGGGGTATTTGAGGGAAAGGTTTGACAAAGACCAACACTACACATGGACAACACACAATCTTGGCTGACAACCATCATAAATCTGTTAAGGGAGAAAAGGAAATGCATGCATGATGATGACTTGATGGTTAATGATAAGTAGTACTAGACTAGTAGTACAGGGCAGCAGTATATTATTAATTATTATTATTATGCAATTGCCTTGCCTGTCTGCCCTCGGAGAGACCCAAATTACATACATTTTATGTTCTGTTGTACCGGGCTTCCTTTTAAAGCTAGCTAAGAAAATTAAAAAATAGCTGTAGGGGTCAAATTAAGCAAAGAGCAAACATAATAAACAACAACACACACAGTGGTAATGATTGAAGAGAAAAAATGAATCAAATTAATTAAAAGATGATGAATTGATACTAAGTTACTATGTTATGGTCAAATTGGGGAGTTGCATCTCGGCATTCCTCTTGGTCCTTCCTTCCATGGACGCTCCGTCCGTCAATCTTGGGTGCCACTGCCTGCCTGGCGGATGCAGATTGGTAAGGTAAGTGTGAGTTGTTTTTCCTAGTATAGCACAGGGTAAAGGCCGGCCTGTAAGTGTAGATGGAAAAACAACAGGGATATTGAAAGATCAAGGAGAAAAGTAAAGTTAAAATGCATAAATTACGGAGGAGTGCAACAAGAACACTTTCAGAGGTGGCATGGCTAAATCTGAAAGAAACACGTAGTGATAGATTCCTTACCTTAGAATTACCCCCAGGCGTCAGACTGGATCCGGAAAGTTTTCGTCAGCAGTACCCCTGCGCGTCGGAAGGTGGCGTCGTGCGGCTCCGCGTCCGTCGTTGGCGTCGTGGTCGCCGAGATGACGTCGCGGCAGCTACTTAGACGCCGCCCTCGCACGCTGACGTCAGTTCTTTCTTTTTCCGCGCCAGCAAGCGCAGATCCGGAGAGAGCGGTACCCCCAGTCATTTTTTGACTGAGTTTTTGAGGCTTTTGTCTCTGTTTTTTCGAGTCGTTCGACTCCTAAGGTGCCATAGGGATGCCCGGTTTCAAGTCGTGCGGGGACTGTCATCGTATGATGTCGGTGACGGACCCGCACCGCGTGTGTCTCTACTGCCTGGGGCGCGACCACGACCCCAAGTCGTGCCCCGACTGCCGGGCCATGGCGCCGAAGACTTTGCGGGAGCGGTCCCGAAAGTTGCTGGAAGTCCGGCAGTCGGCTCCGCGCCGCTCGAGGTCCCGGTCCCGTGGGAGGTCGAGGGACCGGTCGCGGAGCCATCACCATCATTCATCGTCGAAGTCTTCGCACTCGGGGTCAGGTAAGGCGAAGCACAAGAAGTCGAAGAAGCGCCATCGCTCTCCGACTTCCCCTCGCCTGACACGGCTGAGGGTGTGGGTGGTGCCACCCCCGCGGCTCAGGCGGAGCCTACGCAGTCGCCCCCGGCCTACCTCCCCTTCCCGGGGGCGACTCCGGCCCAGCTGCAGGACTTTCTGTCAGCCATGGCCCGCCTCTATGGCCCGCCGGGCCCCGTCGGCGCGCCTTCGGGCCCCGCGGGCCCGACTGGGGGCCCTAGCCCTTCACTGTTGGCGGCTCCGGCCCCGACATCGCCGTCTGCTCCGGCCTCGGTGCCGCAGGGCCCCCATGGATCTAGGCCTGGATCCCGGTCGACGCCGGTTGACCTTGTAACACCTCCACCGACGTTGACCCCACCGGCACCACTTCCGACGTTGCTCGTGGCACCAGACGACGTCGTCCCCGGTTTCAGCCCCGACGTGGACACGGAGCCGGAACAGCGTCGCTCAACGCCGATTCCGACGCCGATGGGACCCTTCTTTCCCTATGTCCAGCCTCCGTATTTTCGGCCTGTACCACAGCCATCGGAGGAAGGGGAGGACTGGGAGGGGTCTGAGGACCCTCTCGCAGCTCAGTGCGAGTATGACCCGGACTGGGCAGAGGAGCTGGGGGATGCCAGTGGTCTTGACACCTCTCCTGACCTTGGCATGCTAACTCCTCCTACCGTGGCTACGGAGGAGGGTGCTAGTTACGCAGTGGTGTTGCGTAGGGCGGCCGAGGCTCTATACCTCCAACTCCCTACAGTGGCCGTCAGGACTAACCTCCTGACAGAAGTGCTTCAGCCGGCGGCTACCTCTGCGGAGCCACTGCTGCCCTTCAACGATGCACTTTCTGACGTTCTTTTGGGCACCTGGTCCAGGCCCAACACAGGGGCTCCTGTGGATAGGAACGTGGCCCGACGCCATCGCCCGGCCCCGGGCAACCCCCTTTTCCTCTCCCAGCACCCCACCCCTGAGAGCTTGGTTGTCCAAGCCTCCACGTCCCAAAGCGCATTCCCTACCGCACCCCCGGATAGGGAATCCAAGAGACTGGAACAGTTTGGGAAAAAGATCTTTTCTTCCGCCAGTTCAGGGCTGCGGGCTGTGAACACCGCATGCCTCTTGGGCCGTTATTCCCACTCTCTGTGGGATACGGTGGCGCAGGTGCTGCCTCAGTGTCCGGAGGAGGCCCGGACAGTGCTCTCTCAGGCAATTGCTGAAGGGAGAGATGCAGCCAAGTTCACAATCAGATGTGGCCTTGACACCGCCGACTCGCTGGGCAGAGCGCTTTCCACGACAGTGGCGCTCCGTCGCCACGCCTGGCTGAGGACTACTGGCTTCTCTGGGGATGTCCAGAACACTCTCATGGACATGCCCTTTGATGGCATTCGCCTTTTTGGCAACAAGGCGGATAGTGCGCTGGAGCGTTTTAAGGACTCACGGGCTACGGCCAAGTCCTTGGGCCTTTCGGCCTCTCGCCCTCCTCCGCCTTCTGCCTTTCGCTCCTTTCGTGGCCACGGAAGGGGCGCCCCGACACGTTCGCTACAGAGCCACAGGCCTGCGCAGCAACAGTCTCAGCGCGGACGTGGGACCCGCCGAGGCGGGTCAGGGGGCCAGCGGGCGGGTCAGTCCACCTCCACCCCGGCCACCACTGCCTCCAAACCTTCCTAGTCCGGTCTTTCAGGCCCATCAAACGCCAGTGGGAGGCAGGATTCGCCATCACCTCCCCCACTGGCGCACCATCACTTCGGACAGGTGGGTTTTACAAATAGTCCGAAGGGGCTACTCCCTCCCCTTCGAGACTACCCCTCCAGCCATGCCACCCCAGTACCACCGCATGTCGGGGGACCACTTGGCACTTCTCCAACAGGAAGTCGCGGCCCTCTTGGCCAAGGGGGCCATCGAGCGCGTTCCTGCGCCAGAAGTAGGACGTGGTTGTTATTCCCACTACTTTCTGGTGCCCAAGAAGGACAAGGGCCTGCGTCCTATCTTGGACCTCAGAGACGTCAACCGCTTCCTCCGGAAGGAGAAGTTCAAGATGTTGACTCTGGCTCAGGTTTTGTCTGCCCTCTACCCTGGAGACTGGATGGTAGCGTTGGACTTGCAGGACGCATATTTCCACATCCCCGTCCTGCCGGCCCACCGGCGTTACCTGCGGTTTACGGTAGGCCACGAGCACTTTCAGTTTACCGTGCTCCCCTTTGGCCTTACCAGCGCCCCTCGGGTGTTCACGAAAGTGATGGCGGTGGTCGCAGCTCATCTGCGCAGATCAGGGTTCCAGTCTTCCCCTATCTCGACGACTGGCTGTTGAAGGCGGGCTTGCCGCAGGCTGTCGTCTCCCACCTCCAGACTACGGCCGACCTCCTGCATTCGCTGGGGTTCTCCATCAACGTGCCGAAGTCGCACCTGATTCCCTCTCAAAAGCTCCTCTTCATCGGAGCGGTTCTGGACACGACGCTCTTTCGGGTCTATCCTCCCGAACGACGAGTCCAGGATATTCAGGCTATGATTCCGATCTTTCAGCCTCTATCCTGGGTTTCGGTCAGGATGACCCTGAGGCTGCTGGGCCTCATGGCCTCCTGCATCCTGCTGGTCGATCATGCCAGGTGGCGTATGCGGGCTCTGCAGTGGGACCTGAAGTTCCAGTGGGCGCAGCATCAGGGTGACCTGTCCGAGTCCGTCCAGATCTCGGAGGGCACTGCAAGACAGTTGCAGTGGTGGCTCACAAACCGGCATTGGGTCAATGGCAGATCCTTCTCCCTTCCCCAACCTGAGCACACAGTGGTGACGGATGCGTCCCTCGTGGGATGGGGCGGCCACATGGGAGAGGCGGAGATCAGAGGCCTCTGGTCTCCGGCGGAGTCCAGGCTCCATATCAACCTTCTGGAGCTTCGGGCGATCCGACTTGCACTGAAGGCATTCCTTCCCTCTGTCAAGGGGAGAGTAGTGCAGGTGTTCACGGACAACACCACCGCCATGTGGTACTGCAACAAACAAGGCGGGGTGGGGTCGTGGACCCTATGTCAGGAGGCCCTGCGCCTCTGGACATGGCTGGAACATCAGGGCATTTCCCTGGTGGTTCAACACCTGGCAGGTTCACTGAACACCAGGGCGGACGAACTCAGCCGCAGGTGCATGATGGATCACGAATGGCGTCTTCACTCGGACGTGGCGCAAGGTCTCTTTCAACAGTGGGGAGAGCCTTGGTTAGATCTATTCGCCACCGAAGAGAACGCGCAATGTCAGCAATTCTGCGCGTTGGAATTTCCAAGGCGGCACTCGCTCGGCGACGCTTTTCGTCGCGAGTGGAGTTGCGGTCTGTTGTACGCCTTTCCGCCTATACCACTTCTGCCCAGAGTGCTGAAGAAGATCAGGCGCGACCGGGCCCAAGTCATTCTTGTGGCTCCGGACTGGGCTCAATGAGTTTGGTATCCCGAGCTACTCAGTATGAGCATCGATCCCCCGATCAGACTGCCTCTTCGGGTGGATCTTCTGTCGCAGCAGCAGGGGACGGTCCTCCACCCGAACCTGTCCAGTCTCCACCTCCTTGCGTGGAGATTGAGCGGCGGCAGTTGATTCCTTTTGACTTGCCTCCTGAGGTTTGTAATGTCATTCTGGCAGCCAGGCGTCCCTCCACTAAGTTGGTATACGCCTGCAGGTGGAACAAATTTGTGGCATGGTGCACAGCAAAGGCTGTGGATCCCCTTTCTGCCCCTCTTTCAGAAGTCCTACTGTTCCTCCTTTCTTTGGCCCAGCAGGGCTCTGCTCTGGGCACTATCAAGGGCTACCTTTCTGCTATCTCAGCCTTTCTCAGGCTCCCTGATCAGCCCTCTCTTTTCAAGTCCCCTGTTGTAAATAGATTCCTCAAAGGCATTACTCACCTTTTCCCTCCTATTCCTTTTGTGATGCCACAGTGGGACTTGAATCTGGTTCTCACATACTTAATGTGCGCTCCCTTTGAGCCTCTTCACAACTGTCCTCTACGTCTCTTAACTCTAAAGACTGCTTTCCTGGTTGCCATCACCTCCGCTAGGAGAGTGAGTGAGCTCCAGGCTCTTTCTTGTAAACCTCCTTTTCTGTCTGTCCATCCGGACAAGGTTGTGCTCAGAACCCGTCCATCCTTTCTGCCAAAAGTTGTAACTGCTTTTCACATCGGGCAAACCATCACTTTGCCCACCTTCTTTCCGCCTCCGCATCCTTCCAGAGAGGAAGAGAGGCTCCACCGTCTGGACCCAAAACGTGCGCTCTCATTCTACCTGAACCGCACCCAACAGTTCCGGGTGGATGACCAACTCTTTGTTGGCTACGTTGGCGCCAAGAAAGGTCGGGCCGTACACAAGCGGACTATCTCCCGATGGGTCGTCTTGTGTATAAAAGCATGCTATTCTCTGGCTAAAAAGGAGCCTCCGTTGGGGCTGCGCGCCCATTCCACCAGGGCGACGGCGGCCACTACGGCATTGGGACGTGGGGTCCCCTTACAAGACATCTGTCAGGCAGCTATGTGGGCCTGGCTGCACACTTTTACTAAGCATTACTGCCTGGACAGTCAAGTCCGGAGAGACGGCTTCTTTGGCCGTTCTGTTCTCCGAGACTTTTTGGTGTGATCTTGGTTCGCAGACCCACCACAGGGGTTAGTATTGCTGGGGTATCTATTCTAAGGTAAGGAATCTATCACTACGTGTTTCTTTCAGATGAACAAGTTACTTACCTTCAGTAACGATATATCTGTAAGAAACATTAGTAGTGATAGATTCCTTACCGCCCCACCCATCCTCCCCGTTCTGCGAACTGATTTCTAGGGTTAAGGTCAGTGGTTCCCAATCTGTGCGCCGCGGCTCCTTGGTGCGCCCTCCAGACTAGCCAGGGGCGCCGCGCTCCAAAGGTTTCGGAATTTCGATTTCAGGCCATAAATTGCCGGTAACATCACAGAAATGTGAGTTATTTGGTAAAAGCATGAAACCTCTTTATCCACCAGATGGCAGCAGAGCACTCTTTATTAAGAGCGCATAACTGAATACTTTGACTTTCTCAAAAGCTACATCGTGTTCCTTCACCCAAACGAAAGACACACCTTTCCTAAGAAGTTGCCTCAAAGGCTCTACAACAATATTATAGGTAAGCATATTATTTATTAACCGTTATTGTTATTTGTAAGTGGTGCTTACTTATGCTTACTTGTATTATTGAGAGCGTGTTCTCCTGTTCTTGATTCTGGAGTGTTGGGAGGCTATAGATGGCTGGAACGGACAGTTGGTGGAGCTGGTTGTTTTAGAAGGCATATTCAGTTTGGCGTCCTACCTGTTTAAATGCTTGAATTCAATGTTACCTCATTTGTGTGGCTTCATTTCTTCCAACACCCACACAATGTTTGTGGTGACCTGTGGCGCATATTTGGCTTCCTGAAGTTATAAAGTACATCTTCCTAAAGTAAATTAAGTCATTTTTCTTCTTATAAAAGAATTGACATTTATTGTGTGTGATAAATGTCCCAACTGAACTAGGTGTTCCATCCCATTCTACACTACAGGAGTACCCCATGACTGTTAGGCATGTCATGGGGTACATGACCCAACTTTATCCCAATTATTTTCATGGAGAAAAGTGTAAGTACTCCCGAGGCCATCCACCCGCAAACAAAATTAGCATAATAGGGAGCCACGGCCAACGGCCAATAAGCCAAGGGAGCCATGGGTTGAAAAAGTTTGGGAACCACTGGGTTAAGGTCATCCCTTTCAGGGCCCTAGTTTCAAGGCACCAGTGGTCAGTATCTTGCACAGCTCTGCGTTCCTGGCGCGGAAAGTCGTGTACAGAACTGACGTCAGCGCGCGAGGGCGGCGTCTAAGTAGCTACCGCGATGTCATCTCGGCGACCGCGACGCCAACGACGGACGCGGAGCCGCACGATGCCACCTTCCGACGCGCAGGGGTACTGCTGACGAAAACTTTCCGGATCCAGTCTGACGCCTGGGGGTAATTCTAAGGTAAGGAATCTATCACTACTAATGTTTCTTACAGATATATCGTTACCGAAGGTAAGTAACTTGTTCATCATGTCTCTGTTTCCAGCATTAACCTACAACAGC
>CAWUFW010023865.1:0-68586 GCA_963921515.1 Calotriton arnoldi | reverse complement strand
TGTATGTTTTTGATGTTTATATAGTGTTTATTTAATTGGTTGCTTTATGTTATTGGTGTATTTTGAAATGTAAGCGTTTTATTGGTTGAAGTTAATTGTTTTTATTGTTTTGGAACTTTCTTTCCATATAAGGGAAACGCTAATTAAGAAACTGTTAGTAGAAAGTAAATATTTTATATTTTTACTTTTTGTAAATAATTTAAATGTTATTTTTAATGTGAAATAATGCAAGTATTATATATTTAAAGTTTATATTTAATTATTGTAATATGTTTCTTTAGCCAAAATATATTGTTTTATATATTGATGTGTTTGCAAATTATTTTATTATGTTGTTTAAGTATTTTATATTGTTTTATAATGTGAATTTATATTTGGTGCTAAAGATATATTTAATTGAGCAGTTTTTATATAGTCGATATTTGTAAAAAGTCGATATTATTGGTGTCTATATTTTGGTATTCGATATTTTTGTAATGTTGTATGTTATAAAAATTTAAACGATATTTAATGTAACGATATTTAGCATTTCGATATTGTGGTAAACGATATTTTTTATTTACGATATTGTGTACTCGATATTTTTGTAATTTTATAAATAAGTATAGGTAGTAGATATTATTGTAGTCGATATTTAGACGCCGATATTTTGTATATTCGATATTTTTGTAGTCGATATTATGTCAGTGATCCAAGTGGAGACAAGCCTTGCAAAAGTCTTGTCTTGCCCCAGATGATCTGTCAGGGTTATTTCATGAGCCAAATCCTGTAGGAAGGTCTGGTAACTCTGGGGGACCACCAGCACACAGGCTACCCTAGAACCAGGAACCTTAGGCTTGCTACAAAGAAGATAGGTCTCCCAGTAGACTAGGTGATCCACAGAAGCTTCACTTGCTGCATGGGATGAGGCCTGCACCTTATCCCCTCAATAGTGGGACACCTTCTGGGCTTGGCATAATTCCTCCCTGGCGGGCCCACCCTCAACCTGCCAAGCTTGGGTAGGTGACCTAGGGTTGCAATGTCTTACCCAGTTGGCTCAGGGGTCTCCTCCTCAGAGACCCCATCAACCTCCACCACGGGAACCTAGGGGCCAGTTATCCTTGCCCCTTTCCGTGGCAGCTGTCTGGGAAATTGTTCCAGGCTCCAGACATCCTTGATTTCCTTTCTGGGCAACTATAGCTCATGTGGTAATACAGACCCACTCAGGCAATCCCATCATCTTCAAGTGAGACCTGAGCTCTACCTCTCTCTAGGTAGCATGCTCCAGGTTGTTGCCTAGCAAACAACTAACAGGCATGACAGAGCTCACTGCAACTTTCAGAGTACCTGAGACCCCTCCCCACTCAAAGGGAACCTGAGCCAATGGTAGATTGTCAGCAACTACGACTTGGTGGAATGTGTTCACTAGTACCCCAGCTCTGCTCTGCAGAACCCAGCTGACACTTGGCAGTTGTCATGCTGACCCCTGTGTCTCCCAGACCCTCCACCTGTTGCCCATTAATGGTGACCCACTGCCTAGTGAGGCGTTGGAAGGCATGTGGGCTTTTGGCACAATTTTTCTATCCCCCAGGGAAACTCGGGCCACGTCTATCTGTCCCCCAAAAAACACTGAAACTACCTCCTCCCCGAACGCTACACTCAAAAACACTGATGCCTGCCCATTGGTGGGGGGCAGTGCCCTCTTAAGACATTTCGAGTCACCCTTGTGCCCATATTTGTAGCAGTCTACACATTGGGGTACAAACCTCCCTGTCTTATGATCAAATAGCCCCTTCTTCATACTGGGACTGGTTACCACTTCTCCCTTGGGAATTATTTTGGTGGCCTTTTGAGAACTCTTTGCTTTTAAGTTTTTCTTCCCCCTCTTTCTTCTGTTGGGAACCCAGACCACCTTTTCGGGTGTTCCCCCAGATATCTTTTTGGACACTCTGGTGCTAGTCCTGAGGTCCACCTCCTCAGCAAGTTTCCTGGGGTCAGTCAGCTTACTGTCACCTAGGTGCTGGCACAACTCTGCAAAACAGATACTGAGCATGTGCTCTCTCATGGTCAAATGGTACAGCCTATTAAAATCACTAACTTTGCTGCCCCTCACCCAGCCATTCAGTGCCTTATTGGAGTAATCAGCAAAACTACCCAGGATTGGTTGGGGGGCATCTGGCTGTCCCTAAATCTTTGGCGATAATTTTTGGTAGTCAGACCAAATTTGGCAGCCAAACTGGTCTTCATGGTCTTTATGGGGGTCTACTTCATTTGGTCCCCAACTTTTAATGTTAGAGGTGTGTCCCTTCCAAGTGTTGACATGTGTTTCCACAGACCATCCTCTCAGTGCTCCACAGGAATCCTGTGTACCTTCAGTGCCACCTCATAGGCAGAAAACCAGCTATCAATGTAATTTCCCAGCACATAACTGGGCACCAAATCCTTGGATATACGAACCCTCTTGTCTCAGGTACTGCATATATGCTGCCACCATCACTTCTGGACATAGACTGACTTCCTTGATGTCCCACTCTTTTAGATTCAGCTCATGTGCCAAAAGTAGTTTCTTCTCTGCCTGGGCTCTGTCAGCCCTTTTCTCCTCAGCCTCCATCTTTTTATTAGGTAACAACAGTTTGAATTATCTCTCCTCCCTTCTCTCCCTCAGCTTCTCTGGGGATAGGCAGCAGGAGGAGACACGGCTTCCTGCTCTCAGATGAATCTCAAATTCAGTGTTATTAATATTATTCTTTATTATCCAATTAATAAAAATCATCCCAATCATGGAAAATAAAAACAACAAATTTCATAAAACAGAGTCATTAAATGAGTTCATTACAAATATTGTGGTAGAAGAATCATAACATAATAAATCATTGAAATTGCATAAAATATCATAAAACAATATTTCATTCTTAGCCTAATAAGAACATTTCATATCCTTATTGATCACCATATTGATAAAACCATCCATACGATCAATCTTAACAGCCTCTCTCAACCCAATAACTAAAATATCTTTGTGCAGTCCTTTGGAACGAGCAATACATTGAACAGACACATATTGTGTACAATTATAATCATCGATAACTTAATGTATAAAGTACTTTTGCGCTTCTTAAGAAATCTTTATGCCTCGGATCTTACATTATCAATGATAATATATGTAGAGACATTTTACTAGTTACATTATCTGTATAGACAAGCCAACATGGTTATTAACATAGCCACTTTCTATTCCTATGATACAATCAAAGCATCATCCTGAGTCAATTTTTTCTCAGCTACGAGGATAAACTTAACAAAATAAACTGTTAGATTAGTAATAGGACCTTGAAGGCACAATATAATCGCATGGCGGCACGTTCACACTCCAAATTCCTTAAATATCAGTTTTAACATTGTTAGCCTCTCTTGATGCAATCTGGGGCAAATACATGCAATGTGCAATAATGTTTCATTAATACAACAACATAATCTACAATTTTGTGATTGCCAATTTTGTACCCATCTTGGGGTCCCATCTTTTGTTGGATAGTGGCCAAATCTTAACGTGAGGAATCTATCCCTTACCGCAGATTTTAAATAGAGGTTAAATAAGATTGGGGCTCAGTTTTATTGTACGAGTTAATAACCGACAGGCATGCTTTTTTTTTGCTATCATCGCCTGATCTGATAAAAATGATGCAAAATTAGTCGATTGATTTAAAATCTGTTTTAAAACAGTCTTATTTCTTTTCAAATTGTCAAAGGATGGGAGCTTGAAGGTATTCAAACTCTCCGTTAAATTCAGTGGTGTGTACCTCCACTGCTGTAGGTGGTTCCTCAGAAGAGTCATTCTTAGGCTCCCCAATCCATCACTCTCCGTGGAGCGGGCTTCTGCCCAGGCCCTCAGCGCCTTTTGAAATTTCACCTTCTTGGTGGCACTCTTGGCAGGAACTCCCATCTCCTTACAAAAGTCTTTTATCTGGGCCTCTGTGTATGTTTTCAAATTGTCCAGATCAAATTTGGTGGCTCCAGTTGTGAAACGCGCAGGTAGAGACATGATGTAGAGGAAAGATTTTAAAATGCAATACAGGGAAAAATTGGATAATCCGAGATGGCATTGGATGTGAATGAGTAGGTTACACCTAGTTACTATATGGCACTACACACACAATTCCTATCCTCACCTCTATTCAACAATGTTAGAAATTGGGTTTATGGTTGGCAGAGGTATGCACCCTGTCCAAGCAGGAACCACAATCCTAGTCAGGGTAAGTCACAACACATCCTAATTTATCCTGTGCTCACGCTCTGGCTTAACTTAAGAGGCAATATCTAAAGTATTTGTGCAACACTTCAAACAGTAACACAGTGAAAACACCACAAAAAGACTACACACCAGTTTAGAAAAATAGATACTAATTTTATAAATAAAATAAGACCAAAATGATAAAAATCTAACATGTAGAGTTTTTAAAGAATAAAGGAAAAATATCGCTTAGAGGCAATAAGGCCTTAAATGAGTTATCTAGTCACGCTGGACCAGGTCAAAGTCAAAATGTCAGGCCCACCGCGATGGAGTGCGAGCCAGATACAGGGACCCACTTCAGCCCACTGAACCAAAGTACCTTGATCCCGTTGAAGTAGATGCCAGGTGCAGCCAAAGTCATGCATTTGTGTTGAACCATGCAGTGGACGATAAGCGTAGACTTCCTCCA
Source organism: Calotriton arnoldi (assembly GCA_963921515.1). Taxonomy (NCBI): domain Eukaryota; kingdom Metazoa; phylum Chordata; class Amphibia; order Caudata; family Salamandridae; genus Calotriton; species Calotriton arnoldi. The sequence continues at coordinate 63,907 of CAWUFW010023865.1, read as the reverse complement.
TTGAACTGTGGCGATGCATTGGATTCTTTGCTCAGCACCGTCCATCCAGATAAACTGTGTTGAGGATAGGTTATTGGTAGGGGTAAGTATGCACCTACCACTAGTAATAAGGCCACCCACACAATATAAGGTCCAGACAAGGTCTCAATACATTTGCCCCTGGCTCAACCCTTGGTAGCTGGCTGCGAGAAGGCAGGCTTAACTCAGGAGACAGGTATGCAAAGCATTTAAAAAACCCAATACATTAAATAAGTAAGACACAATAAAATTCCACACCAACTTATAAAAATAGGAAATATTCAACACGACAAAACTCCAATATAGGGAACCGGGGATATGAATTTTTAAAGATTAACTTCTTTATAGTGCATAAAAACATATAGTGCCAACCTGGTACATCTGGTCTCACTTGACTGGGACAAAGTCAAAGTTTGAGGCTGACCACGATGGAGCCCTGGTCGGATACCCTAAGCGTGAGGCCCCGGTCCAATTTTTACCTTCTTATTTAGAAACCTTTCTGGTGGCTTTTCTCGCGACATCGTGCGGTCCCCATCAGCAGGTTGATTTCAAAGCAACGTTGATGGATTGTTTTTCCACGAGGCCCTGGTCAAATCTTGGAAGTCTGAAGCTCTGGAGCTTTCAGAGGGACAAACCTGAAATCCAGGCCAGGTCCCGGTTGAAGGTAGTCGGCTTGATTCGCAACATTGGGCCGGTCCGCTTATGGAGCTTTTTCCAAAAGTTCCTCCAAACTTCTAGAACTTCTTCCTGAAGTTCCTCTTGAGGGTTCAAAGTGTCCAAAACACAAATCCAAGGGTCTAGAAGTTCTGAGATGGACTGTGAATGTTTGGACTACAGTTCCCACATTGCACCTGGCCAAATCCACTGGTCACACTCCAGGCTGGCAACTTCTTAAGGGAGATGGTGCAGGGAAGCTCTGTTAACCTGCTTCTTTCAGAGGTTCCATTCCTTAATCCTTTTTGAAGCGAGGCAACATCCTTAGGGCTGTAGTTCCAAGTAACAGGAGCAGTACTTCAGGGAGCAGTCCTGTGTGATGAAGACAAGAGTTCCAGCAAGGCAATCTTCTTCTTTACAGTTCCAGGCAGCAAATTCAAATTCAGAGCTTGAACTGAGTTGCTCTGCAACGCTTACATATTTATTCAATGATCTGGCACGACAAGCAGGGGACACCCCTGTCCAATGAAGTGTCAGGTGCCACCCAAAAGCATGACAGGTTCCTCCAAAGTATGGCATGTTCTTGTCCCACAAAGCATTCTCTTCTTTGGAGTACAAGCTGGCTAAACTAGCCCACTGGGGTAGCTCATTTCTATTAACACACTCCCTTCACCTCCTTCAAATTGCATTCCTGAGCCTGCCATCTGGCTTAGGTTACAGGAAGAGGGGGTGGTAGGCCTGGCATTCCTTACTGTTCTGCTCTCTCTTTGAAGCCCAGTTTGATTTGCTCTGCCCCCTTTCTGACCCATCCTGTGCAGCTGCAGAGCTCTCTCCACCAGATAACCTCTGCTCTATGCAGCCAGTTATCACATCATCAAAGCAACCTGGCTAAGCCTGTTAAGGCTGACCAATTAGGAGAGACTACTTGAAGGGTGGATTTTGGCTCACAGAAAATAAAGTCCTATAACTTATTTTTGGTATTAGTTATGATAAATTCAACAGTGGCAAGTTGATTTATCATTGCCAATCTTTAAAGTCTTTGAATTACATTTTTTAGCTTCTTCCTAGCAATAGTTATAATTAAATAACATATTTCAATGCTAGCCTATGGAGCTAATACTCTACATTGGGGAAAAACAGAATTGGCAGTTTTCCCCTCACCGGGGCTTATACAACATATGTTATAATGTCCCTACTTATAGTTACATGGCACCCCACCCCTGGGGCACCTAGGGGAGAGCATAGGGGTGACATATGTAAAAATAAGGTATCGTTACGCATGTGTGGTACCTGTACCACCAAAGTCGAGCTTGCGTGTAATTTACTTTTAAAGACAGTCAGTGCACACTCCAGTGCAGGAAATCAAATGGGCCTCTAAACCCCCAAGCCCTATTCTATACTAGGGACTTACAGGTAGTTTGAATCCCCCCTGCCCTATTATGTACTTGGGATTTTACAAGGTCTGTCATTGCCAATTGTAATTATACCTAGTTACCATATACCTTTTTCATCAGCGCACTGGCCCTGGGCCTGGTTAGAAGAGCCCAGGGCACAGTCCGAGGCAGTTACCACCAATATCAGTCAAAAAATGGGGGTGAACAGGGCAAAAAAAATGTCTTTCCCACAGACTGTCTATCTACTCTTTCTGCTAGGCAGTCAATTCATGTTGATATCAAATCTATTTTGGTGTCAATAGTCTGTCTACAAGCTGGCCTTAAGGCCTGAAAAATGGACATTGAGGAATATCAATGTCCGTCCCTGTCTACACCAGTAGTACAGTCCACATCATCTGCTACCCCTTCGCTATAGCATGGAATCTTCCTGGTATCAAATTTGAGCTTCCCTTGCTTGAGGTCGCCCTAACCCATTGTGGGTGAGTGCAATTATTTCCAGCCCTGGATGTATATCTGGGTCCCAAATATCAATGCCTCTTGCTGGTGGCTGTTGTTTTTTTAGTACCGCTCTCAACTATGCATCAGGAGTTGTGCCAGACATCTTACCGCATAGTTCCATCGGTACCTGCACCACCAGTGGCCCATTGTTCACGCACTGAGCTAAGTCAGAGAGAGCTGGCACGTTATAGAGGCTCTGTCCGCATATTATAAGCCATTGTATGCCAGATTCATAGTTTAAACTCCAAAAAGGTGCAACTCATATGTTTCATACAAATAGCATTGGAATTTTACCTTTTGGCCTGAAATGTTGATAATTTTCCTGTAAACCCTCTCTCTTCTTCTAAAGTAATTGTTCCTCAAAATGTGGGGCAAAGTTACAAAGACATTCAGAGACATGGTGAACTCAAAAAAGCTGATTAGTGTGTATATTCTTTTTTATTTGATCACCTGCATTTGATTGGTTGGTGTTGGAACAAGCTTCACCTCCAAATGGAAGACATGGGAATGTTATAAAACATATTTTCTTTAAATTTGCAATATTTTCCTAATGTTCTTTGTTGCATCTGTTGTTTTATTTTCAATGAGAGTGCGTTGCAGTATGAGTGATTGGCCATGTATAGTGTTTGACTAACTCCAAGGCTTGGCTGGAATATATATGAGCCTTAAATTTGTCTAATCCGCTCCGTTTTAAATTAATTTTTCCCCATCTTCCCATCACTCCATGTGGTCCCTCCCACACATGCTATAAAACTATATTCCTGCGTGTGTGGAGACCTCTGCATACATGGCCAATATGTCCCTACAGAAAGCATAGGAGAGCTGAAGGCTGGAGATCTTTGTGAGCTACATTTTGTAATAAGTAGTACCACTGGAGTTCAACTTTACATACCCCAAAATGCCATTTGTGAATCAGTCCCATAGGTTTGTGAATTGCATTTCTTAGTAAGTAAATACATTCGCAATTTAGGCCCAATATTCCCACCTTCCACACATATTCTGCAACTGTGCCTTCTTGTCACTGTCCTCAGCTCTGACTTAAGTACTCTTCTCACAATATTTCAATTGAACTCACAAGGTTTTCCTACATCCAAAATTCTCAGATCACTCAGATATCACCCAAATCTCTGAAGACTAAACTGACATCAGAAGTGCAGCTGTAATAACTGGGTGAGCAGAATTTGTGAGATTTTATGTAAAATATTTGTAGAAAATGGGAGAGCATTATCAAAGACAGTGATGTCAGCGGCAGTCTCATATAGTGGGAGGAGCAGTGGCAGCATGAATCGAGAGAGTTGGTGGAATTACACGTATTTCGATCCAAATTTATCAGCACTTTGCACCAGCGAAGAGTCACGAAAACATTACTCAGACCAGTGTAAAGTGTTGGCTTGATAATTGCTTTCCCATGCAAAACCTGTGTGTTGCATAGGTCTGAGTGTGGCACGAGGCAGCCTGATTGTGAGCTTGCACTTAGGAAAAGAAGAGCAGCACTATATCTTTGTAGATACGGCACTGTCCTGCTTTCTCCCTTGCATGCAATGCAGTGTATCAACTTCAATTATGCGTGAAATAATAGTGAATGTTCCTATTCTTATTTTGGTATCCTGCAGAGCATGTTACCATGAAGTGGATGTAGGTGTGAGTGTTTGGTGCTTGATATGGTGTTGATGTTTGTGACTGTGGATATGTTGTTGGTGGTTGTTTGCAGTAATGCATAAGTTACGACTTTGGCAAAACTCTAAAAGGTGTGCTTTCCCACATACAGGTGACATGGGTGAACTCAGTTCAACGCACCAGCGAGGAATGTGAAAGATAGGTTACTGTAGCCCTGCAAAACACAATTTCAATGTATAATTGACAATGAAGTATTGCTTTTGGGTTACTACCAAACTAATATCCCACTCACTGTACTAACCTACCCTTCTCTGCTCCTTCAGATTGTGAACCCAGCGGTTTAGTTCCAGCTGCCTCTAAGTGAGTATCCCGTTCTGCGCAACTCTTGGCCTCCCCCACAGATCCGCACTGATTTTGCTTCTCCTCCCCCACAGAATCGAATTCCCATACACAGTGCAACGATGAAGGAATAGCAGAGTCACTAACTGACTTTTTCTTTGCGTAAGTAACCTAGCGCGCTCTTTCCCCCCCCCTTTTTTTCCCCTTCTCTGTTATGTAACTACTTGTACTTGGTTCCTCCAGACCTTACGCTACCTCTGAGACACCACAGCGGACCGGCGAGCTTTTGCCGTCGGCACTGTTCTCTCGCGGATAATAAGGCCTTTATTAAGTAAGCAGCTACTCCCCGCACCCCACTGCCCTCTACCTGTCACTGGCAGTGCGCTGACCTTTTGGCTCTCACTTAATTCCTTAGCCTTGCCCCCGAGATCAACCACTGTGATCCACACGGTCCCTATCTCGCACCGGACTCGCACCCTTATTCCTGCAGGACTCGTACCCCTCTTCCCGCGCTGATTTAAGCTTCTTCAGTAAGTGACTCCGCTCTCCTAGTTTTTCATTTTATTTAAGCTTTAACTATTGATTACTGGCCGACCTTGTTGCGCAGGCCCGCACTAACTTCCCGGTTCTTTAGATTCGCTGTATGGACCCGTGGTCCTTTGACTACCAGCCGTCCCCGGACGTGCGGACACCCATCAGACAACACCGCCATCCCCACTAACTCAGAGTAAGGCTACTTACACTCGCTCCTGCATTGCGAATTATTTAATGCCTCAAGCACAGTGCTCCTTTACTGCAAGCCTGCCACTTTGCGCAACTGTACTGTTCATCTCTCTCACCTTGCCCTATACTCGCGCAGCTATTGTGACCCGCCCATGACTCATTGGCGCTCCGCTCACACGACTCTGCACATACATTGATCGTTTCCTCCTACCTTCACACAGTCTAGGAGAATTGCAATTTTTAAATGCAAAAACTCACTGGGAGCACAATGTCACAACTTAACTTACCTTCGTAGGGGGCATTGTAGTAACATATTGTTTCCCCTCTAGTTTCAGACTGCTCACTATGTATGTCCTGAAGATGAAATTAAGCCAATAAGATCAAAACGCCGTCGACCTCATAGAACAGGAACTCCTTCCATTGTATAAAATTATGCGGAGTTCCAACTGTTTGTCAATGCGATGTTATGTTTTTTAACCACTATCACCTTGCCACATCACGCACACTTTCACTTTGTGTGAGCACCTGAACACTACTTTAAGTTTAAAGTACTAAGCTAACCGTGTGTAAAATAAATTATCTATTTTACACTATTTATGTCCCCCTACTTCTGAGTTCCCAGATTAATTAATTGTCTTACTCAAATTATTTCTGAGTATCTCCTCCTAGGACCTCACTTTTTGCTCTGGACCCACTGTGGCCAACACTGAACCATTGTTTTCTTAAACACATGCCAACCCCAGGTTCACATATCGGGGTACCCTTGTTCTCCCTTATGACTTAAATTATGTGCACCAAGGTATGCATCTTATACGTTTCTTTATGAACATATAAGGTAAAAGAACATAAATTCAGACTACACTATTTTGGTTATATGTTGGTATGTGTCCTTAATGTATGTGTGGCCAACCAGAAGGAAACTCAATGTTCATCGTATACTCTGTGTAATGGAATTATGAATGCAATGGTACTCAATAGTACAACAGATATTTTTCATTTTAAAAGCTTTTCTGATAAACTGGTAACACAAGCTGTGCACATTTATCAAAAGGTGTTTCTTCATGAAAATAATCTAACTTACCTCATTAGTGCTTCCCTATGGTATGGCCAGTTAAAAGAAGAAAACATATGGCATCTATGCGTTACTCCTTGTAGGCAATGTTAGACAAAAATATATATGCGTTCATTTAGTAGGCAATTTAGAAAAAAGTAAAAAACTTTGACTGTTTCAAGGAACAAACGAATAAATGAATGAATTTGGATTTTGTGGTGTGGTTAAATGTATCTATCCCAAATGGCATAAACTGGAACCTGAAATGACCGAAAGACAGACTTCTGACAAGCGTGGACTGTACTTGATCAACAGAGCTCTGCAGAATACACTGATGAGCCTCTGAAATTGCAACTGCTTATTCGCTTTTATACCCCCAAACCTTCACACCAGTGCAAAAGGGGGCCATGGATTAGTTTTACCATATACAATACCCTGTGCCCCCAAAACACATCACATTGTTCCTCCACCCTAACAAGGTTGGTCTGCTGGTCTATGTGTCCGTTGGCTTATGTGCCCCAATGTCAGTTCAACGGTTAGGCTTGTGAATATAAGTATCTCTGGATGTGCTCATCTGTTTACATGCCTTGTGTGGGGCCACATGTCATGCTGAAAAGATGTGTGCCTCTATGCAAAAGCCAAACCTATTTACTTTAGCAATTCGCATATTGTATTGCATTATATACAACATCTCTGTAGCAGAACTGCAAACCTCCCTACCTACACATAAATACCATGTGCCAGTAGAATCAGCCTTTGCATGGTAGAAAATAGACATTTGACCCAGACAAATGTCGTCTTGTAGGTTGCATCTGTGTCACTGTTCGAAAGGCTTGACGCTTTCATGGTTCTCAGAAAGATAAGGCCAAGCAACATCTGTGTCTAATATCAGACATGACACTGAATCTGCAAAAACAGAGAAAGATGGTGACTTCCTTTGTTAAAGAGAGAGAGGGATGTCAGCACCATTTGTCAAGATGGAGTTGAGGTTTGCATAAGATGGAGTTGGACCCTAGGGACTTTACGTCAGCAGGCTTTCCTAAAAGAAAGGAGTGCTTTGTGGGTTTGAGACTATATTTTGCAGGAAAAGGAAAGCTGTTGTGAGAATGAGTGTGATTTAGGCTTTGGCAGACCAAGTACAGTCTATCATGGTCATTACTTTTCTTTTTCTAGCAATGCCAGACAGAAAAAAGGACATCACACCGTCCAACTTAAATAGAACATATGGTATAATGGTGTAGCACCCTTCCTCTCACAACCCCTACTCCATTGTAGGACGTTTCCCATTAATGGAGCCAAAGTGGGCTCCATCAATAGAAAGCTTAGGGTCCACATGTCTCTAAATGAGGCACACTGACCCAGAGTTTGGTGTACAGGGTACTTTGTTGCTTGTGCGATGGAGTTCCCTGCTCACTAAACTCTAAATGAAACCCATTCTTTTGAACAATAAATCCTCAAACACTCCCCATTGTGCTAGGTGAAGTGCTAGAATTGGTGTTAGGTGGTCTCCTGTCCTGTGGGTTGACATCTCCTTCTGTAAAAATAGTTGAATGTTACCTTTGGATCAGCTGCCTGAGGAAGTGTGAGAATGGTACTGCTGCCAATTCATAGGTTGCTCGTTAAGTTAGAGTTTTGAAGCAATGCAAAGTCACTTTGCGTGGCTCCAAAATTCTGGAATAATGCAACGGAACAAATCAGTGCATTGAGTTACTTTGTTCTGGGTAAGCATTCCAATAGTGATGGTTTTTGATGCATTCCCAGATTTATAAGACCTTGTAAACCTGGGAAGCACCAAAAGATATGCCTCCCCAGGAGAGGTGTTAACGAGGAGAAATATCTTTATTTCTCCTCGCTACTTCCTTTCTATGTGCGCTGCATTCTCTGGCACACAAAGAAACAGGAAAAAACGCTCTCAGGATTGTTTTTGTGCAGGAAGGTGTCCCTTCCTGCACAAAAACCATCCTGCCTACAACACAGGCACTCTTGCAACATGGTGCAAGGGGGCCTGCATTGGCGCTAGGCTGCCAAAATGGCACCAGCGAAAGGGAAAAGGACAGGAATGCACTAATTAGATCAATTCAGCTCATTCCTGCCCTTTCTCTGTGACTCAGTCACCTTGCTGCGCTGTACTGCGCTACAAAATTCATTAATATAGCCCCCAATGTTTTATGCTACATTAAGGATAAAAAAGTATTTCTTGTATGAAATAGCAACCCACATGCCAACAGTGCAGGAATCCATCTGAATGTACACTAGTAAAACAGTAAACATTATTGGATTATACATTCTCTTAGTAGAGGGAGGCAATATGTGTGATGAAATATTATACACACCAACTGACACCACACATACATGAGTGGTTCTTCATACATCTGTGGCAAGGTATTCAGCCCATGCCGGGGCAGCATTACGCTATGAACAAGCACTGGCAAATAGAATAGTCCTGGCTTATAAGTGAAAATGAAATTATGTTTTGTGGCCAGTACCCAAATCAGGGAGATTTCCAATCTGATACACAGCTGACAGACTAGTAGCTGAATGCATCGCCCTTGCAGCAAACCATGCTGCAATAGGGTCCTCAGTCCATGGGTTAGTCCCCAGTGTCCAGCCCCTCCGAACTCACTTGGCTGCAATGGGGTAAGAAGAATAGGCAGCAATATGTATCTATGTCATTGATGGCTCGTGTACTGGTTCTTCATCAGAGCCGCATCAGCCAACTTCATTGTTTAGGGATGGTGACCTGAGTGCAGCACAGATGGCTCTCCGCTCTGAAGAGCACTACAAATGCAAAATGTTCCTGTTATCATATATGTTCAAGGGACTACAGCAGGGTTGTGCTTGTTGACTCTGGATAAAGAATCAAGAGCTGAGGTGATATGTTTGCACTAGCTCTCACTACAGTGCACCTAACTAGCAGTTTTTCAGAGAGCCACTCTGAGAAGGATGAAAACCATACGACCTTTTCTAAACAAAAATCGCTAATGCAAACTTGCACGTGGTACAGGTGGGCCAGGCTGTGCGAGTTGAAGCTCCCCCCTGCCCTCTTGCTATAGCAATTAATCTATCTGACACCCAGACAATAAAGTCAGCATCCTGGAGCAAATATCTTTAAAGACGTTAATAAAAACTTTGAGAAAAATACCTGAAATGACTTAGTATCAATATCTCAGCAATCCATGCTTTTACCTCCGGCATAGGACCCTAGGTCTGAAGCCTCCACTAGCATCAGAGCCCCTGGCCATGTACAGAAGGAAGCATACACCTAGAAGTTGCTGGCTGAGCTGGGGAAGAAGGTTCATGGGCACAGTAGCTCAGAGCCTTTAGGTGGATGAAAAAAGTGGGGAGTTTCTAAAAGGGGCACAGCCTATATAATTAAGGGCACGGCTTAAACACCTAAACTAAGTTTCTGTGATTCCCATATTGTGCCACCCGACTGGTATTTTGATTCTTCTCTGAGCTTACATCTAAAACCAGCCTGTTCTAATGGCTTTGTCAATGGTTGTTAGCTGATTTAGATATATGAGAACAACAATGATTTTGTTGTAAATAATATTAACAATGTTTCAGTTCTGAAATTGTGAGTCTGTGAATTGAACACTCGTGAGGCTTGTGGAAGGGGTGGTGGTGTTCAGACTGTCTCAATCACTCCTGTTATATTCACTCTACATTAGGCATGTGCGTCATTATTCTCTTTGTATCTCAACCATCTGCATAACTTGCACCTCATCTCTTTCCTCTCCAGCACCCTCTTTTCAGTCTCTCCTGAATGCACTTCCTATCATCATCTTCACTTCACCACCTACCAAATACACAACACATCCACTTAACTGTGCGGACTGCATTTTCTTTTACTTTTTCCTTTATCAATATTGTGACAACTGTATAGCAACTTCACACACATTTGTACAGAATCACAATTGCAATTGTAATATGCTACCTTTGCTCTGTGCGCTATGCAGAGAGGCCAAGGATTCCAAACACATTATTTACTCACTGAGAGCACTGTGAGAAACAAACTGGCTTCAGCTTCAACTCTAGATCTCTCAACTGTGGTATGTTATATACACCTGGAGGCAACTCCCTCCAAAGTGCACAATACAAGAATAATATCCTACAGGAGAATAAAAAACAAGCACAACAACCAATCAATCAATCAATCAATCATGGCATTTATAGAGCGCGCTACTCACCCGGGAGGGTCTCAAGGCGCTGGGGGAGGGGGTAAGTTACTGCTCGAACAGCCAGGTCTTGAGCTGCTTCCTGAAGGAGAGATGGTCCTGGGTTCGCCGAAGGTGAGTGGGGAGGAGTTCCAGGTCTTGGCTGCCAGGTAGGAGAAGGATCTTCCTCCGGCGGTGGTTCTGCGGATGCGTGGTACGGTGGCGAGGGCGTGGCTGGTTGATCGTAGCTGGCGTGTGGGCGTGTAGAAGGTCATGCGGTCGTTGAGGTACTTTGGGCCCAGGTCGTGGAGGGCCTTGTGTGCGTGGGTGAGGAGTCTGAACGTGATTCTCTTGCTGACGGGGAGCCAGTGCAGGTCTTTCAGGTGCACGGTGATGTGGCTGTGTCGGGGGATGTCCAGGATGAGTCGTGCGGAGGCGTTCTGGATGCGCTGGAGTCTCTTTTGAAGTTTGGCTGTGGTTCCGGCGTAGAGGGTGTTCCCATAGTCCAGTCGGCTGGTGACGAGTGCCTGGGTGACGGTCTTCCTGGTTTCAGTGGGGATCCATCTGAAGATCTTGCGGAGCATGCGCAGGGTGTTGAAGCATGAAGATGAGACGGCGTTGACTTGTCTGGTCATCGACAGGGAGGAGTCCAGGATGAAGCCCAGGTTGCGTGCGTGGTCCGTTGGCTTGGGCGCGGTGCCCAGGGCCGGGGGCCACCAGGAGTCGTCCCAGGCGGAGGGTGATGAGCCCAGGATGAGGACTTCCGTCTTATCTGAGTTCAGTTTAAGGCGGCTGTTCCTCATCCAGTCGGCGACGTCTCTCATCCTGTCGTGTAGGTTGGCTCTGGCGGTGGTGGGGTCGTTGGTGAGGGAGAGGATCAGCTGGGTGTCGTCGGCGTAGGAGATGATGTTGAGGTTGTGTCGGCGTGCGATGGCTGCGAGGGGGCTCATGTAGACGTTGAAGAGGGTTGGGCTGAGTGAGGATCCTTGTGGAACGCCGCAGATGACTTCGGTGGCTTCGGATCTGAACGGGGGAGGCGGACTCTCTGGGTTCTTCCGGCGAGGAACGAGATGATCCATTCCAGTGCTTTCTCTCGGATTCCGATGTTGCTGAGGCGCTTCACTAGGGTGCGGTGGCAGACGGTGTCGAACGCCGCAGAGAGGTCCAAGAGGATGAGGGCAGCTGTTTCCCCGTTGTCGGTTAGGGTTCTGATGTCGTCGGTGGCTGCGATAAGGGCGGTCTCGGTGCTGTGGTTGGCCTGAAACCCGGACTGCGAGGGGTCGAGGGATCCATTCGTCTCGAGGAAGGCGGCAAGCTGTCTGTTGACGGTCTTCTCGATGACTTTGGCCGGAAACGGAAGGAGCGAGATGGGACGGTAGTTCTTGAGGTCGGTGGGGTCCGCCGTTGGTTTCTTCAGGAGGGCGGTAAGCTCGGCGTGCTTCCAGCTCTCCGGGAAGGTGGCGGTGTGGAAGGAGGAGTTGATGATGTCCCGGAGATGGGGTGCGATGGTGGCGTCGGCTTTGTTGAAGACGTGGTGTGGGCAGGGGTCGGTTGGTGATCCGGAGTGGATGGAGTTCATCGTGCGGGTGGTGTCTTCGGTGCTGATCGGGGTCCAGTTGCAGAGGGTGGTGGTGGCGGGCGTTGGTTCGGCGGTAGGGTGCGTTGTTTGTGCGTCGAAGCTGTTGTGTATGTCGGTGATCTTGCGGTGGAAGAACGCGGAGAGTGAGTTGCAGAGGTCTTGCGAGGGGGTGATGTCGTTGTTTCCGGGGCTGGGGTTGGAGAACTCTTTGACGATGCTGAAAAGTTCCTTGCTGTCATGGGCGTTGTTGTCCAGTCGTTCTTTGAGTGCCGACTTCTTGGTGGCACGGATCAGCTGGTGGTGTTTGCGGGTGGCGTGCTTGAGGGCGGTCCTGTTGTCTGTGGTCTGGTCGAGTCGCCAGGTTTTCTCGAGAGTGCGGCAGTTCTTCTTGGATTCCTTGAGTTCGTTGGTGAACCAAGGGGTTTTCTTGCTTCCGGGTCTGCTGGGAGGGTTTTTAGTGGTGCGAGGTCGTCGGCGCAGGCGGTCAGACATTTGGCGAGGTTGCTGGCTGCTTCGTTTGGGTCCGTTGTGTTGGTGGGTGTGTTCTGGCTGAGGGAGGCGGTGAGCTGCTCGGCGGTGATCTTGCTCCAGCTCCGGCGGGGAGCCTGTTGCGGGTGGTGGTGGGTCGCAGTCTTTCTGAAGCTGAAGTGGACGCAGCTGTGGTCGGTCCAGTGGAGTCCGGTGGCGTGGCTGAAGGAGATGTGCTTGCTGGACGAGAAGACGGGGTCAAGCGTGTGGCCGGCGTAGTGGGTGGGCGTGTTCACCAGTTGCTTGAGTCCGAGGTTGGCGAGGTTGTCCAGCAGGGCGGTGGTGTTTCTGTCGTTGTTGTTCTCCAGGTGGAAGTTGAGGTCCCCTAGGAGGATGTAGTCGGCTGAGGGCATGGCGTGCGGGCTGATGAAGTCTGCGATGTCTTCGCTGAATAGTGTGCGTGGTCCCGGGGGTCTGTAGATGAGGGTGCCTCGGAGGGTGGTCTTGGGGTCAGTGTGTATCTGGAAGTGTAGGTGTTCGGCGGCGGAGAAGGTCTCGTCGGAGTTAGTCGAGATGCGGATGGTGTTCTTGTGTACGATGGCGATGCCTCCTCCCGTCTGGTTGACGCGGTCCTTCCGGGTGATCTTGTATCCATCCGGGATGGCTATGGCGATGTCGGGCGCTGAGGAGGCGTTCATCCAGGTCTCGGTGAGGAAGGCGATGTCCGGTGCTGTTGCGTCGAGCAGGTCCCAGAGTTCCACGGCGTGCCTGTGGACGGAGCGGGTGTTCAGCAGGATGCATTTCAGGTGGTTGCTGCTGTTGCTCGACTTGGCGGAGGTGGTGCACGTCCGGGGGCAGGTGAATCGGCAGGCTTGGCAGGCGAAGGGTCCGTGGGTGCGTCTCGGTGAGGCTCGGTAGCAGGCAGGGTTCCGGCCGGCATTGAGTGCGGTGAGTGTGGCGGCGTCGTAGGTCCGTCGAGTAGTGTTGCGTTGGTGGGTTCCAGGGGTTCTGGCGCTGGGCGCGGTCCAGTCGCGGACGGGCGCAGACGGGCTTGCCTTAGGCGCGCCTTCGGCGCGCCAGCGGCGCGGCCGTGCAGCGGCCGCCATTTATGGGGAGGTGGGAGGGAGGAGCAGCTGGGAGGCGGGAGGCAGGGGCAGCGAATGGGCAGTCAGGGGGCGGGGCCGCAGGGAACGCAGCGGCGGGAGTGGCGAGAGGCAGCGGGGGCACAGAAAGGAAAAACAGGGGAGAGCAGACAAAATCACGGGCACAACAACAGTGGGGCAGCGAGGGGCACAGAAAGGAAAAACAGGGGAGAGCAGGCAAAATCACGGGCACAACAACAGTGGGGCAGCGAGGGGCACAGAAAGGAAAAACAGGGGGACAGCAGACAAAATCACGGGCACAACAACAGTGGGGCAGCGAGGGGCACAGAAAGGAAAAACAGGGGGAGAGCAGGCAAAATCACGGGCACAACAACAGTGGGGCAGCGAGGGGCACAGAAAGGAAAAACAGGGGAGAGCAGGCAAAATCACGGGCACAACAACAGTGGGGCAGCGAGGGGCACAGAAAGGAAAAACAGGGGGACAGCAGACAAAATCACGGGCACAACAACAGTGGGGCAGCGAGGGGCACAGAAAGGAAAAACAGGGGGACAGCAGACAAAATCACGGGCACAACAACAGTGGGGCAGCGAGGGGCACAGAAAGGAAAAACAGGGGGACAGCAGACAAAATCACGGGCACAACAACAGTGGGGCAGCGAGGGGCACAGAAAGGAAAAACAGGGGGACAGCAGACAAAATCACGGGCACAACAACAGTGGGGCAGCGAGGGGCACAGAAAGGAAAAACAGGGGGAGAGCAGGCAAAATCACGGGCACAACAACAGTGGGGCAGCGAGGGGCACAGAAAGGAAAAACAGGGGGACAGCAGACAAAATCACGGGCACAACAACAGTGGGGCAGCGAGGGGCACAGAAAGGAAAAACAGGGGGAGAGCAGACAAAATCACGGGCACAACAACAGTGGGGCAGCGAGGGGCACAGAAAGGAAAAACAGGGGGAGAGCAGACAAAATCACGGGCACAACAACAGTGGGGCAGCGAGGGGCACAGAAAGGAAAAACAGGGGGAGAGCAGACAAAATCACGGGCACAACAACAGTGGGGCAGCGAGGGGCACAGAAAGGAAAAACAGGGGGAGAGCAGACAAAAACGGGCACCGGGGCCACAAGCGGAGGGCGATCTTACCTACAGGAGCAGCGGGCAGACAACACAGGCGGAGCTGTGTGGTGGGGGAGCGACCTACCTGGCAAGGTCAAGGGTCGCTCTCCTCACCGTGCAGCGGCCGCCATTTATGGGGAGGTGGGAGGGAGGAGCAGCTGGGAGGCGGGAGGCAGGGGCAGCGAATGGGCAGTCAGGGGGCGGGGCCGCAGGGAACGCAGCGGCGGGAGTGGCGAGAGGCAGCGGGGGCACAGAAAGGAAAAACAGGGGGAGAGCAGACAAAATCACGGGCACAACAACAGTGGGGCAGCGAGGGGCACAGAAAGGAAAAACAGGGGGAGAGCAGGCAAAATCACGGGCACAACAACAGTGGGGCAGCGAGGGGCACAGAAAGGAAAAACAGGGGAGAGCAGGCAAAATCACGGGCACAACAACAGTGGGGCAGCGAGGGGCACAGAAAGGAAAAACAGGGGGAGAGCAGGCAAAATCACGGGCACAACAACAGTGGGGCAGCGAGGGGCACAGAAAGGAAAAACAGGGGGACAGCAGACAAAATCACGGGCACAACAACAGTGGGGCAGCGAGGGGCACAGAAAGGAAAAACAGGGGGACAGCAGACAAAATCACGGGCACAACAACAGTGGGGCAGCGAGGGGCACAGAAAGGAAAAACAGGGGGACAGCAGACAAAATCACGGGCACAACAACAGTGGGGCAGCGAGGGGCACAGAAAGGAAAAACAGGGGGAGAGCAGGCAAAATCACGGGCACAACAACAGTGGGGCAGCGAGGGGCACAGAAAGGAAAAACAGGGGGAGAGCAGGCAAAATCACGGGCACAACAACAGTGGGGCAGCGAGGGGCACAGAAAGGAAAAACAGGGGAGAGCAGGCAAAATCACGGGCACAACAACAGTGGGGAAGCGAGGGGCACAGAAAGGAAAAACAGGGGGACAGCAGACAAAATCACGGGCACAACAACAGTGGGGCAGCGAGGGGCACAGAAAGGAAAAACAGGGGGACAGCAGACAAAATCACGGGCACAACAACAGTGGGGCAGCGAGGGGCACAGAAAGGAAAAACAGGGGGACAGCAGACAAAATCACGGGCACAACAACAGTGGGGCAGCGAGGGGCACAGAAAGGAAAAACAGGGGGACAGCAGACAAAATCACGGGCACAACAACAGTGGGGCAGCGAGGGGCACAGAAAGGAAAAACAGGGGGAGAGCAGGCAAAATCACGGGCACAACAACAGTGGGGCAGCGAGGGGCACAGAAAGGAAAAACAGGGGGACAGCAGACAAAATCACGGGCACAACAACAGTGGGGCAGCGAGGGGCACAGAAAGGAAAAACAGGGGGAGAGCAGACAAAATCACGGGCACAACAACAGTGGGGCAGCGAGGGGCACAGAAAGGAAAAACAGGGGAGAGCAGACAAAATCACGGGCACAACAACAGTGGGGCAGCGAGGGGCACAGAAAGGAAAAACAGGGGGAGAGCAGACAAAAACGGGCACCGGGGCCACAAGCGGAGGGCGATCTTACCTACAGGAGCAGCGGGCAGACAACACAGGCGGAGCTGTGTGGTGGGGGAGCGACCTACCTGGCAAGGTCAAGACATTGCTTACACTCTTAGGGCCTGATTCACAAAGGTAAACTTATATGTTTGTGCAGAGAACTCCACACATAAAATGATAGGCCTGTCCTAACTTTTTATGTACGGAGTTGTCCGCCCCGACTGCGGAGTTTCTGCACTCGTAAAGTTACTATTAAAATGCAGTTTTGGGAATACCAGTAGTAAACGTACACAAATCTGTACGTTTATCTTTGTCATTCAGGTCCTTAGGGAATGCAAGTTTAAGTAAAATATGAAATGCAAACAGCACCTAAATCGCTGACATGGATTACATAAACGTTTTTCCACATTAATTTTTTCATTTAACTTAAGAACATGAATAGGACATGATGACACAGCCCAATAGGGAACAGTTTTCTTGTACTTTTTAAATTACTAACAAGTCTGAGACCCAGTCCACTTAAAGCCCTACATCAGCTGCCACGTTGCAGGAGCTGAATGAAAAACTGGCACCAGCTGTTTACAATGTGTGCATATCCTCTCCTAAAGAGTAGACCTTAGAGAGGGAAAGTATCAGAATTTTTGTAGGTGCTTATGAGTGCACACATCATCCTTGAACATTGTGTGTGTGTGTGTGTGTGTTACAATGGAAAGTGTAACGGCATAATGCAAATATCAGCAGATCACCTTGGGCTGATCCAAGTCCTGATGGGCAGCCTATCCAAGATGTGGCTAAGGGAGAAAGAATACAAAAAGCTTTTTCTCTAGTTCCTATTGTTTCTTCAAGAGTATTATGACATGGGACTTTGACATATCTGCAAATGACATTTGAATAGGGATTACAAAGTATGTAGTGGTATTTATTTAGCACGTACCTAGCTGTGAAACAACAGAGTGCTGTAGATTACACGCGAGTTGGGAGACAATTGTAGAACGTGTACATCAAGTGGGGATCACACAAATAAATTTTACACACATTTAGTCACAGTGATATTAACCAATCTACCCACAACCACACAATGCTGGGTGTAGCGGCAAGCCCAGGATTTGAACATGCGTCCACAAATGCCAAGGTGTTAGTTCGAGTAACTAAGCCACGCTATTTTTGATGTCATGGAAGTCATGGCTGCAGGTTGAAAAAAATAGTGCCACTGGAGTGAGCTCCATGATTCCTCTGGCGAATCCATGGGTTGGTGGACGCCTTCTCAGCTTCCAAACTGAGATTTATGCAGTGGGACTAGGTATACTCGGGGGGAGTGAGTAGCGGTCTGACCATCAGCCCTGAACTGGTGCCTCAGAGTCCCGGAACGGATTTGCTTAAGATCTAAGATGGCAGAGGCCGGCTGCTCCCTCTGAAGTCTCACAGCTCGACTCCCTGCCTGCCCGCCTGCTACTTGCAGAATCTAACAGGTCTGTTTGATCCACAGCCCGATGAAGTCTGCCCAACAACCAATGCAACCTGAACTACTGCACTGAACTGGACTCCTTGTTCAAAAGCAGCCCGTGTCGGAAACCACCTAAGAATGTGGCTCCAGTATGTCTCCTCAGAAGTCCTGCTGCCCGCCTACCTGCTTGCGCAGTGTGATGGGTGCAGGTTCGTGGTTGGTTTCTTACATAGCTTGTTGGCCAATAACCTAACCAAAATGAACCACTGCCCAGAACCGGACTCCTTGCATATAAGAGGCACGTGACAGAACCACCTAAGATGGCGGCACCAGTATGTCTCCTCAGAAGCCCTGTAGCCTGTCTCCGTGCTTGCAGAGTGTGATGGGGCAGGTTTGTGGCTGGTTTGTTACACAGCCTGTGGTTTTCTGTTAAGTGGCTGTCTGCAGACAATGATATGAATGGTATGCGGTAAGGATTTTCCTGTGATCGACTGACTGCCTGCAATCGGATAATGCGCACCTTCATCAGGCCCGCGCTTGCATGTAAAACCAGGAGACACCCACGATATGGATGTAAGGCTGTCCTGAGTTCAGTCAGCTACTCGAGTGAGATCCCCCTCTGTGGCAGACCCTGGACCCCCTCTGGTATACTGGAAGACACTGTGCTCTATGGAAAGGCAATGTGTTCACGGTGAGCAGTGGTGCATGCACATGATGGCGATTTTTGTCGGAATATATCTTGCATTATTGCACTATCTGCGTGTGGAAGCCCGGCTTTTGAGGTCAGTTTGGCACGGCTGTAGAGGCACTGGGGGCTGGCTGTTGCGAGGAGAGCCTGAGGATATATAAGTGCTACAGCTTACAAGAGCTACTCGCTGAGGAGCTACATGAACTACATTAGACGTTCTTGCAGGGATACTGTCCCCTATTGCCTGGGTACATCTTGAGATCTATCAGGGAAATGTCTAGATCCTCAGTGTTTCCCAGCCTGTCAACTATTTACCCTGAGAACAGCCATGGCCTTGTTTCCTTGCTTAGCCGAAATATCCTGTGATAGAGTAAGGCTGAAGTATTACTTATCTACCTTAGAAAATGGCGCAGCAACTGAAGAACTTCTTCCAATGGCCTGCCTGTGCCTCTTGGTGCACTGACCTGGACCAGCTTACCTCATTATATCCCTGGGGTGTATCAACCCATTGAGGCTATTAGGGTCCTATCAGTGTACTAGGAGAGTTATGATTAGGGACACTCTTGCCACAGCCGACAGCTGCCAACTGTCTGTGTCAGTGGAGGTAGTTAACTTGTGAGTCTGCAACGATGGGCTCCAAGTCAATCCTATCAGGATAGCCTAAACAAAACATCTGATTCCAGAGAGAGTAACATAAAGGAGAGAGAGGTCAAGGTGAACATCAATCGCTCCAAGCAATCGCCTCCCATCCCGGAGTCAACAGTGAAAGGCATTCTCGACTCCTCCTCCACCTTAGAGGCCATAATTCTAAAACTGAAGTCAGTGCACGATATAGCTCAAGCCACTAAAACAAGCATGGATTTGCTAACGGTCGAAGTTGCAGGGATTCACAAATATCTGAAGGACTTAAAAATAAGAATTTCTAATGCTGAAACTTAGATAAGTACTGTGGAAGACTACATCAATGTTCAAGCAATACAACTACACTGCCTGGAATGTTCTATATCTTCACTGAAAAGGGAACTTACGGAGCAGGAAGACAATAAGCGAAGGAGCAATCTGCATATCTTTGGACTTCCAGATAGCATTGAAAACTCAGCCTGCTCTGTGTGTATCTTTGGCCTTCCATAGGGCATTGAAAACTCAGCCTGCTCTGCATCTGACTTCCTAATTTCATGGATTCCAGAGGTACTCCAAATCACCTTTTCCAAAAACTTTGAGATCAAACAAGCTTATAGGGTTCTGACTTTTAGACCAAATACCATGTCTTCTCCAAGGACACTGATCTTTAAACCGGATCACTGACAAAATATCGAAGGTCAAAAAATCGACCTACAAAAATATCGCAACAAAAATATCGATGTCAATAATATCGAAATCCTATCTACAACATGGTAAGTACAAAAATATCGAAAAAAAAATATCAATGTCAAAAATATCGTTATCAAAAATATCGTTTTTTTTTGTTAAAAATAATATGTAAAATAAACTAAATAATACTTATAATTAAAATAAACATAGTTAAAAATATTTTATAATATTTAAAATTAATAAGTAACATATATAATTAAATAAAACATTAATTAAACATATACATATAATATATAATATATATACTTACTTAGGGGCCCATTACGATGGCGGGCGGAAGCACAACCGCCGTGCTGGCGGATGCAAAAACCACCAGTTACCGCCGGCACGCAGCAGTCCACATGCCCGCCCAATTACGATGCGAAAAGCAGGCCAAACACCGCCGGCAAGCCAGCAACACCGTCCGCCATCAAAGTGCGCCCGCACACGTAGCGGCGCAGCACAACTGACACACACCGCCCGACGAAACACGTCCCGCCCGGCGCATAAATTACGATGCCGCAAACAAACGGCTCCCACGGCAAAGAGACACCGCACGTGAAAGAGAGGCGGAAACACGGACGCAGAGCACGGACAACGAAGAAGCGGCACCCCGGGCATGAATCCAGCACTGCAGGCCCTTCCCATGCTTCTGCTGATGCACCACCAAGGACGCAACGTACCGCGGAGACGCAGGTAGGCACACACACAACAAGTGCACGCAAACAGCGCACACAGTGCAAGGGCGGAAAAAGCGGACAACCCCCACCAGCGCGTGCACACTACACATCCACCATCGCATCCACATATGACACACAGGCCAAATCGTAACATCGCAGAACACATGTGTACACACCACCTGGGACTAGGAACCAACCACCCCGTCACGGCCCCAAAGCGCCGATGACGCCGCCACACATGCGCACAACGCAGAGGCCAACCGCAGCGCCATGCATGCGTCGCACACAGACACAGGGACACAACCAAGCAGCACACACATCAGCCCCACCCCGAACGCACATGACACGTGACAGGCCGGCCACAGACATGTCCCCAACGCCCAATTCACGGACAACACCCAACGCCACACAACCGACGCACACATGTCAGTGAAGACACGCAACAGCAGGACACACCCCAGTGTAACAAACATGGCGTAGCACACAGCGGCGGCAACACCAACTAGGAGAAGCAGGGCCCCTTCGGGAAGAGGAACGCCAGTACCACACTGAAAAACCCATACCACCCTGCACATATGAACAAGACACATGAAACGGAACACCAAAGAGCCCGGGGACCGACAACAGGTGGCCCAAGAATTACATCCACACACAAGGCCCAACGCAGAGCGGAAAGGCAGCCTGCCGCCCACACAAGGGAGAGCAGACAGCACTGAATGACCTTCCATTCCAACTCCGAAACCACAGCCCTACAAAAGAAGCCGGTGAATACAGCCATTGTCCAAGAATAGACCAACACAGGCATGCCGAGGAGACCGACCACAGGGCAGATAGCGCATATCACAGAAGCACACAACGGACGGGGAAGAAAGAAGAAAACACTCCCCCATGTCGGCCACATGCAAGTTAATTGGAAGGAGTCACACAGCACTGACCTTGAACTGTCTGAGAAGCATGTGGGAAGAGGGCCCGTGTCCTCCAAACAAGCCAACAGAACACAAGTCCTGTCTCCCCACGACTACACAGAGCTCACAGCAACCCCGGAGCGTGCACATTGCAGACTGCACACACAGCCGGAGCACGCCACCTCTACGAACCGCTGCGAAATGGCAACCGCAACACACCTACCCAACTACGCCGAACAGCTCAAGCTGTACCAAACCAACACGATACATACATTGGGATGCGATCTCCTGTCCCTGCTGAACGTAAGTTACCGACTGACTTACCGCATCACATTGTTCAGCTGCGTCATGCCCGTCTTCTACTGTCGGAGGTGTCCCTACCAGCATCCCGTCGAGATATGCCTCTCCAACCCGGCATGTCTGAAGGCGGACCTGCTACCACTACTCCTCCCTCTGGACGCACACGACAGGGCCTGCTCTGCCTATGGGGGCATGGCGTATGTGGCCAACATCGCACGCGCACTGAAATGGAACCACTGTGCCTCCACACGACGGATCATCGAGAACAGCTACATCGAATGTCACCCAGCATGCCCCATCATGGTCCTCCAAGGGACAACCTACGAACAACACCTTGACAGCCACCATCCGCTTCATTGGCTGGCAAACATGTACACCACCAATGACATGGAAGCCCTGCTGGACGGCATCGCATACCTGACAACCTGTAAATACGTCGGACCACAACGCAGGTTCCCCGAGTGACCTATGAAGTCCAACCCCGCACCCATGCTCAGCTTCCGCACGGACTGGCCAGTCACCACCACAACAGCCATACCAAACGACCGGCAACTGTAACCACACCATCAACGACATCGCCATGACATCGGATATGACCGGGACATGCACACTGTTCCCCATCACATCCAGGAACACCGCATGCATCGTGGGAGGCAGTGGCATGGGCTCTGTGCATCGCACCCACATGGACGGAACTGCACGAACAACCAGGACACGACATGGATCCAGCGCCCATGGACACACACACCGCTCAGTGGACATGAATAGGTCGCCTGGAGTCTGTGGGTGCTGCACCCCTCCCACCCCCGCCCGGGAATCCCATACCAGGACCTTTGCATGGACGACAAGTGCATACAACAACAACACGACCCCAGTGACTGTGACATGTCCAGTAACCACCACAGTGCAACAACAAGTGGCACGCCGCTGCATGCACGCAAGCACATGCCCTGATGTCATCTCACATGCACGCGTGCATGAGGAACAACCGCAGCAAACCTGTCACATGGAACTGAGATGGACTGTGCCCATGATGCCGAGCGGTCTGGTAGGCTACATGTATACCGTCTGTGTCAAAGTCCGCAGCTCCGCAGCTATACGTAAATGTACATTAGCACAGCCTTGGCCAAGCAGAT
Organism: Calotriton arnoldi; assembly: GCA_963921515.1. Classification (NCBI taxonomy): domain Eukaryota; kingdom Metazoa; phylum Chordata; class Amphibia; order Caudata; family Salamandridae; genus Calotriton; species Calotriton arnoldi. The sequence continues at coordinate 41,176 of CAWUFW010023865.1, read as the reverse complement.
GTAACCCCACACCCTATCCCATTTGTCATCATGCTCAGTATATCTTCAACATGTATTCCGCTGCCAGTAGTGTCCACTATACTGCATCACAGAGGACAGAAGACTCAATATAATGTTTGAAACCAGAACTGTCTCCGCTGACTCATTTCACAAGTACGAATGAGAGAGGATGAGAGTATGTGAAGTACACGGCAGTCGTGACATGACCATGTAGTCCACTGGTATTGGATGTCAACGCAAATGAGTAGCACAACTGTGGAAGACACACATGTGTCGTGTGAAGTCGTATGGACGCAGTGCTCAGGTGGGTGGGTGCGACGGGTAGATGCGCACATGCCAAGTTGGAGCACGCCGTGTTGGGAGGGGTCATGTACAGTACACCACCGCTTCCCTGGGCATTGTGAGAGGACACCTGTCGGGGGGAGTGAACACGTGTGTGCACAGCAGCCGGGCACACGTACAAAGCGGTACCAGGCGCACCTCAGCCCACCCTCTGTGGACAAGCTGGATCCTGTTGTGCGCCCGCCATGCCCCTTGACAAGGCACACACAGCCCCAGTCGACCAGGTGTAACCCCAACATAGTCAATCCGCACAGGCGATACAGGGCACGGGATGGCAGTGGAGCATGGTGTGTGAGAGGTCTCCTCGCGCTCCTCCTGGTCATATCACGCAGGCAATAGAACCTCAACGTCTAGCATGGCACAAGTCAAATGGAAGTGTAGGGGGACGCACCACAGCACGAGCAGCACTGACGTCACGGGAGGTGGCTCGCACCATCCCATCCATTGCCCATCATACCAACCACGCCACATGCCATTGCGACTAAGTGCAAGCGCGTGCGCCACCACCCCGAGCCCTCCCCAGAGAGGCCAAAGAGTGAATGTGTGGGCCAACAGCCACAGACGGACGCGGCCTGGCCGCAAGGGCAGCCACAGCCACTGGGTGTCGCAGGTGGCGGATCCGGAAGGCGAAGACTGTGATGCATAGTCCATGCAGGCCGGGTCTCCATTTGGGGCACCACGCAGGTGGACGGCGTCCCGCCACACATCATACCCTGAGACAGCCCACTCGTGCAACTGGACCCACACATACACTCCTTGCCCTCTCTGGTGCGAGCTTGGGGCTGCCTGTGCAAGCGCTAGCCTCGCAGGTGAGCATACATATTGGGGGGGCGAGGGGAGGACATGAGGGCTGTGGCTCATGTGCCTGCTCAGTCATGTCAGTGATGTGTATGCAAAATTGCTATGTGCCGTGTTGCTTTGACATGTGTCCTCTGCCATTTAACCCAGGCGGAGACCGAACATTGACCGCCCATACCAATTGCTGGCGGACATGGACGATACAGAGGTAATCAGGAAGTTTCGGCTGGACAGGCCAACTCTGCATCGACTGTGTGCCATGTTAGAGCCCCATCTCCGTCCCCGCAGGGTGTATCCGACTGCTGTCACCCCCACGGCTAAGGTGATGGCCGCCATGCATTTCTTCGCCACTGGGTCATTCCAGCACACAGTGGGCAGTGGAGGAGGGATGTCCCAGCCCATGTTCAGCAAGGTGCTGAGGGATGTACTGGCAGCCATGATGCTGTACCGGAACAGGTACATCAGATTCCCCAGGGCTCGTGAATTGGCGGCAGTGAAGGGTGCATTCTATGCCCTTGGCAGAATCCCACACGTCGTGGGAGCCATTGACTGCACTCATGTTGGCCTTGTTCCACCACAGGCCACTGAGCACCTGTACCGCAACAGGAAGCACACGCACTCCCTGAATGTGCAAGTGGTGTGCCTTGCGGACATGGTGATCACCCACGTGTGTGCCAAGTTTCCAGGCTCGGCCCATGACGCACACATAATGCGCAACAGCATCTTGCCACGACTGATGGCCAATATGCAACAGGATCGTGGCTGTATTGTCGGTGAGTATGTGGAGTGGTGTAGCGTGCTGGTTGTGCGATGCTGTCCCCTGTCCAGTTGGAATAGCAACGGTTCTCTGTGTCCCTCACACCCAGGTGACTCTGCGTACCCGAATGGGGCATGGCTGCTCAGTCCATTGAGGAATCCTCGCACCCCAGCAGACGATCGATACAATGAGGCACATGGGAGGACCAGACGTGTGGTCGAGCGTACCTTTGGCCTCCTCAAGTCCAGGTTCAGGTGCCTGGACCGCACCGGGGGTGCACTGGCGTACTCCCCACAGAAGGTGTGCCAGATAGTGGTGGCGTGCTGCATGCTGCACAATCTGGCCATTCGGAAGCAGATCCCCCTCATTGTGGATGACGGAGATCAACCAGGGCCCCAGCCCGCAGACCAGGACAGCTCGAGTGAGGTGGACATCGGAGAGGAGGAAGCTGGGAATGTGCGGCAGCAGCTCATCGCCCGCTACTTCACTTGACGGTGAGTGTCCATGTACGACGGATGATGTGTCTGTATCTGTGCAGGTGTGTGTGTGTGCTGTGTCAGGGTGGCCGTATGTTCACTGCGTGCAGTGTGTCAACGCTCCAAGGCCAGGGTAGTATGCCACTGTTGGTGACTGTGGCATTGTGCCCTATTGCTCTGTGCGATGTGTGTACATTGCTTGTAGTTGTTGACATGTACTGTGTGATGGGTGTGTGACACACTCATTGAATGTGCTCCTGTTCTGTCTCCCACCCCTAGGTCCCTACAGGCCCTCCGGATTCCATTGCCATGCCACGCATCAGGTGCCTTTCCGCCCAAGGTGGCCGTTGCATTCCGTACAAATAAAACACAGGGCACAAACAGCAGTTAGTGAAAAAGGTGCATTTATTACAAACTGTGACATGTGATTGTGTGTAAGGTGATGACAAAAGTGGTGCGTGCAGTGACAATGAGCTGTCGGTCATGGCGTACTCCCCACAGAAGGTGTGCCAGATAGTGGTGGCGTGCTGCATGCTGCACAATCTGGCCATTCGGAAGCAGATCCCCCTCATTGTGGATGACGGAGATCAACCAGGGCCCCAGCCCGCAGACCAGGACAGCTCGAGTGAGGTGGACATCGGAGAGGAGGAAGCTGGGAATGTGCGGCAGCAGCTCATCGCCCGCTACTTCACTTGACGGTGAGTGTCCATGTACGACGGATGATGTGTCTGTATCTGTGCAGGTGTGTGTGTGTGCTGTGTCAGGGTGGCCGTATGTTCACTGCGTGCAGTGTGTCAACGCTCCAAGGCCAGGGTAGTATGCCACTGTTGGTGACTGTGGCATTGTGCCCTATTGCTCTGTGCGATGTGTGTACATTGCTTGTAGTTGTTGACATGTACTGTGTGATGGGTGTGTGACACACTCATTGAATGTGCTCCTGTTCTGTCTCCCACCCCTAGGTCCCTACAGGCCCTCCGGATTCCATTGCCATGCCACGCATCAGGTGCCTTTCCGCCCAAGGTGGCCGTTGCATTCCGTACAAATAAAACACAGGGCACAAACAGCAGTTAGTGAAAAAGGTGCATTTATTACAAACTGTGACATGTGATTGTGTGTAAGGTGATGACAAAAGTGGTGCGTGCAGTGACAATGAGCTGTCGGTCATGGCTGCGTGATGAACAGGGTGTACCCACTGGTTCTATGTCCAAATTCCAACACACACATGCCATCCAGCTGGCTGTGTGGAGTGGGATCGTAGAGCAAGTCAATGCAGTGGCTGGTCAAGGAAGGCTGGCGGAAAACTGGCTGGCTGCCTCACTTGCGACTGGAGCGTGCGAAGTCCTCCCGGGAGATCTGTTTCCTCTTCGGACGGCCCCTTCCACGTTTGGGAGGGGGGGTGTGTGGTGGCGACCTGCTGGTGGTGGGTGAGGTGTGCTCACTGGCTGTGGACGCAGGTGAAGTGGACACTGCTGCCCGACCCTGAGCCCTAGCAGGTGGTGGCGGAGGTGGTGTTGCTGGCCTTGCCTGTGACCCCACCGCCACCACCAGCTGGCCCATGAGGTCCACGAGTTGGTCCATACGGGACACGAATTGGCCCATATGGGCGTCCATGGACCTCAGCGCCCCCAGCACCTCCCGCGTGTCAGTAGCAGACCTGGCCCATTGTCCTTGGGCCTCTTCATAGGCCCCAAGGACTCTGGCCATTTGAGGCAGGGCATGGCTCCCAGGGGAGGCTGGCGTTTCCCTGACCCTGCTCCTCCTACCAGTCCTGCTGCCACCGGCCTGCCCACTAGCCACATTGCACACCACGGTCCTCGCTGTGGCTCCCAGGGTGGATCCAGTCGGCCGGGCCACCACCTGCGCTGGGGCTGGTGCCAGCGAAGACATGGTGGTGGTGGAGGCGGTGGTGGTCGGTGCGGCGATGGTGGCGGTTGCGGCAGTGGTAGTGGCCGCAATGACCGTGGGTGTGGCCGCAACGACAGTGGCAGCAGGGGACTGGGACTGTTCAGCATCCCTGGATGATGGGTTGGTGGGTAGGAGGGGTCCTGGGGAGCGGCTGGGCCCTGCCACGCCAGATGGGCCAGCTTGGTGGTCCGTGTCCGAAGAGGAGGACAGATCCTCCAGATCCGTGTGTCCTCGTTTTGGGCTTGTAGGCTGGCTGTGCTGGCTGCTGTCTCCATCCCTAGCATCCAGCAGTTCGTCACCTGTGGAGAGAATGAGATTTGTTATTGTGTTGCACCTGGCGAAGTATGTATTAGTCGTCTGACATTGGCAGTTCGTGCAATCTCGTACATGGGTTTCCCGGAGGCGAGTGTGTGGCTGTGGCATCTGTAGTTGTGTGTGCTAGGCAATGGGACTGTGTGCTGTGCACATGTGGCATGGGACGGATTGGCCATGCCGATGGGTGTGTTGCTGTGCCCCTACTCATTGTGACTCTGGTGTATGCGGGCTCCTGGCCCATCCTGGGTCTGGTTTGTACATTGCTTTTGGAGTTCATATGGAACGCTTAGGAACGCATATGGCAACATGGGGGCCATGCCCCAGATTCGCATTTGGGAGGGGATATGCTTTTGGGGTTCAAATGGAACGCTTAGGAACGCATATGGCAACATGGGGGCCATGCCCCAGATTCGCATTTGGGAGGGGATATGCTTTTGGGATACATGCTGTGAGCCATGGGTGCCGAACGTGACATGTGTTGTGGCAGCATGACAGTGCATGGTCTGAGGTGTGTGCATGCCTGACATGCCCTGCATATTTGCTGTCTGTTGTGGTTACTGGACATGGCATTGGACGCATCGTTATGAGTGAGTGATAGTTGTGTGCCAGCCAACGTATTGCAGTTGTCCCATCTCCTTGGTGTGCGTGCTGCCCTGTGCCATGTGCATCACTGCAGTGCTCGGGGGGTGTGGCCCATGTTGTGTGTTGTTGCTCACAGTGTGTCGTGCGCTTAATTGACTACTGGCACATGGTTGGTCATGGGCATGTGTCTTAGCGTGACTGCTGTATGTGTGGCAGCTGTGCGGATGACATGCCTTTCATGAGACTGGGGCTGACGGATGGGATGGATGGTATGTTGTATGTGCATGGTGTGTCTGTGAGTTTGATGGGTTCAGTGGTGTTCGTGTGCATTTATGTTGTTCCGCTCTGTTGCGTCTAGTGTTGTTTGTCTTACATAGGCGTAGTTGTGGGGTGTGGGGTTGACAGGCAGTGGGGGCTACATGGACAGGACTTCCATGGTGTTTCGGTTGTGTGTGATGAGTTGCACAGTGGCTGCCGTGTGGGACTATATTCAGTGTGGCTTGTGCATGCAGACGTGGCTCCTTGGGTGTTGCTATGTCTGTGATGGGTCATGTGGGGTATGAGTCTGTTGTTCATGTCCGTGTGCACATTGTTCACTTGTTCGTGACGGTGGGCGGTGCTGCGTGTTCGTCTGCTACGTGACATGTCCCATGTGTTGGTGGTGTTATGCTCCTCATGCCTCCAGTAATCCAGCCCTGTCCAGTTTCCCACCTGCAAGTTGTTCGTGCGTGCACTGTACTGGATGCCACATGGCTCTGAGCGGGGGTGCTCCATGTTGCAGGTCTGTGGGGGTGGGGGGTGTAGTGGGTCGTGGGGGTGGCTGTACACCCACTGACACCGATTGCTGTGGACCGTGATGTCTGCCTTTCGGCTGTCGTTGTGCACTGCGGTGGCTGACACGTGGGTGTGGGGTGTGGGGGATGCTCCTCCTTGCTGTGCTGTGGGACTGGGGCCTGGTGTGTGTTGTACTTGGGCTGTCCACCGTCCCACCCACTGCACTTTGTGTTCCTGCCACTTACCTGTTACTTGTCGGTTAGTGCAGCTGTGGCGGACACATGGGTGTGGTGGGTGCTCGTTGTGGCGCTTCTGGCATATTTGGGGACCTGTTGGTGGTTACGTGGCTGGCTTAGTGTACACATGTCCCCACGCATCTTACAGTTGTTCGGTTTGGGCTGTGTGTGGTAGTGTCTGTTGCATGTGTGTGTGATGTGTTGTGTATTGTGTGCTGGACATGGGGGTGTTTGTCCCTGGGAGCTGTGGCATGGTAGTTGCGCATGTGAGTACATAGCGGTGTGCTGGTATACATTAGTTTGTACTTACCAGCCTCCACTCCCCCTGCTAATCCGGCGAGGATCTCCGGATGGATTACGACTCGCACCTTCTCCTCCCACGCTTTGAAGGTCTTAAAGAGCGCGGGATTCCCTCCGCCAGTGACGGCAGCCAGCTCTCTGTTTTTGCCCTCCTTCTTCTTGACCAGGCTCTTTACGTCATTCCAACGTTTGTTTATCTCGACTCTGTTTCTGGGCAGGGTCCCGACTGCATTGACCTGGTCTACGATCCGGTTCCACATTCTGTTTCTGGTGGCTAGTGGTGTGTGCTGGACCATGTTCCCATAGATTTGTGGGTACACCTTGATGATCTCGTCGACCATGACCGTCAGCTCCATGGGCGTGAACTTGGGCATCCTTTGTGGTGCCATGGTGTTTGTGGTGCTGGTGCGGTGTGTGTTGTGTAATGTGCAGGGGGTTTGTGGTGCCGGTGTTTGGTGGTGGTGGTGGTGGTGGTGGTGGTTGTGATGTGTGCGTTTCTGTGGTGTGCTGCTGTCCTTGCTGTGTCACTGTGTCCTCTCCTCTCCTCTCTGGTTTGCAATGTAGCAAGGGGTTGTGGTCTGTGGGAGTGCTGCTTTTGTACTCACCTATGTGGGTGTGTCCTCATGGTCTGTTGTTTTCAGGTGTGTTGTGTCTGGGGTTCTGGCCTTTGTATTTTTTGTTTGTCCGGGGGTGTTTTCGGGATGTGTACTGTGCTTGTGTATTTGTGCGTGCCTTGCTGTGTGGACTTGTTGGCCATGTTGTGTGCTATTGGTTTTGTGTGCGGATGGTTTCTGTGCAGGTACGTTGGCGCCATGGCTTCTGCCGTGTCGATTCTCATCGGCGTTGTTTGCGCTGGCGGGCGGTATATTTGTTGTTTTTCCGCGCTCATGGCGGTGCGATTGTAATTTCACGTGCGGTGTGTCGGCCGTGAGGGCGGGCGGTTTTGTGTTGTCGTGCGTGTTTCCGTCCGTGGCGGGCGGTTTGACTCCGACTCGGACGATGGCAGGCGGTATTTTGTGTGATTTTTCCGCCGATGGCGGTTTTCGGTTTGTGTACTCATAATGGCGTGGTCGGTGTTCAGGCGGTGTGTGCGGGCGGATTTTTGCAGCTTCCATGCCTGGCGGATTTATTTACGCCGGGTATCGTAATGGGCCCCTTAATAATCAGTTTGAATAATTATTTTAATAAATTATAAATTATTAAAAAATATTATAAATTACAAATACATCTATACACATAAAACAATAACATAAATTAAAATTAAATAATTATGTATAACAAATTAAAAAAATTAAATTTACTTTTAATATTTTTAAAATTAATTATATACTATATTAACTAAAATAATACAAAAAATATTAAATAGCGTAGGGAATAAAACTACTATTACAACCCCCCAAAAACAACAGTAAGAAAAATGTTGGATAGCTTAGGGGTAAAAATTACTATTCCCACTCCAGAGAGTGCAACAGTAGGGAAAGTGTTGGATAGCGTAGGTGTAAAAATTACTATTCCAACTCCAGAGAGTGCAACAGTAGGGAAAGTGTTGGATAGCGTAGGGGTAGAAATTACTATTCCCACTCCAGGGAGTGCAACATTAGGGAAAGCTTTGGTTAGCGTGAGGGTAAAAATTACTATTCCCACTCCAGTGAGTGCAACAGTAGGGAAAGTGTTGGATAGCGTAGGGGTAAAAATGACTATTCCCACTCCAGAGAGTGCAACAGTAGGGAAAGTGTTGGATAGCGTAGGGGTAAAAATTACTATTCCAACTCCAGAGAGTGCAACAGTAGGGAAAGTGTTGGATAGCGTAGGGGTAGAAATTACTATTCCCACTCCAGGGAGTGCAACAGTAAGGAAATCGTTGGATAGCGTGAGGGTAAAAATTACTATTCCCACTCCAGTGAGTGCAACAGTAGGGAAAGTGTTGGATAGCGTAGGGGTAAAAATTACTATTCCCACTCCAGAGACTGCAACAGTAAGGAAAGTGTTGGATAGTGTAGGGGTAAAAATTACTATTCCCACTCCAGAGAGTGCAACAGTAGGGAAAGTGTTGGATAGCGTAGAGGGAAAAATTACTATTCCAACTCCAGAGAGTGCAACAGTAGGGAAAGTGTTGGATAGCGTAGGGGTAGAAATTACTATTCCCACTCCAGGGAGTGCAACAGTAGGGAAAGCGTTGGATAGCGTGAGGGTAAAAATTACTATTCCCACTCCAGTGAGTGCAACAGTAGGGAAAGTGTTGGATAGCGTAGGGGTAAAAATTACTATTCCCACTCCAGAGAGTGCAACAGTAGGGAAAGTGTTGGATAGCGTAGAAGTTACAAATAACATACTTATAAATAAATTATTTTTTTAAAATAATTAATGAATTATTAAATAACTCTAAACTATTTACCAATACCAATAAATAATTATTAAAAACATAATTACCAATAGAAAATGTATTAACAATAAATTAATAATAAATACCAATAAATAATAATTAATAAATATTAATTACTAAATAATAAATATTGAACAATAATAATATTTCTAATAACAAAAGACATATACATTATTAAAACTTAATTACCAATTAACTAATATTGAACAATTAAATGCTTTTTTATACCAATAATAATAATAAAACATTAATTATCAATTAATAAATAATTCTTAATATATTAATTAAATTTATCAATAAATAATATTTAATAATATTTAATTACCAATTAATGATAAAACAACAATAAATTAATTTTTAGAACCAAAAAATTGTAATTTACAAAAATTACCTATTAATAATTAATATCCAATAAATTAATTATCAATACCCAAAAATAAATTTAATAATTACTTAATTAGATTTCAATTACTTCCAAAAGTATTCCCCTATAAACGCACAACACACTCCAATGATAAAATAATACACTTAACATAATGATCAATTAATCAATTAATAAAAATTAATAACTAATTAATAATAATTAATTACCAATTATCAATTAATTAACAATAATATAATTATCAATACCAATTAATTAAAATAAATTATAAGTTAATTACATTTAAATTACATGATCAATTAATCAATTAATAAAAATTAATCACCAATTAATAAAAATTAATTACCAATTATTAATTAATTAACAATTATATAATTATCAATAACAATTAATTAAAATTAATTTTAACTTGAGTACATTTAAATTACATGATAATCAATTAATCAATTAATAAAAATTAATAACCAATTAATACAAATTAATTAACAATTATTAATTAATTAACAATAATATAATTATCAATACCAATTAATTAAAATAAATTATAACTTAATTACAATTAAATTACTTCCCACCCTATTCCCCTATAAACCCACAACCCGCTACAGAACTTAAACGCAAAAAATAATTAAAATTAATTTATAATTCCTAAAAATGAATAATTAATTTAGTATAATAAATTACTTCCCACCCTATTCCCCTATAAACCCACAACCCGCTAAAGTACAAAAAAAAAAAATAACTTCAAAAAAAAAATGTATTAACATATAAAAATTGTATACATATATTTTTAAACAAGTAGAACACTTAACAAAAACACATATAACAGATACATACTACAAACATAACAAAATACATAACAATAATACAAATATCGATATTAGTAACATCGATATTAGTAACATCGATATATTTGATTTCGATATTACTAACTTCGATATTATTTACATCGATATTAAAAAATTTGATATTACTTACCTTAGGGTCGATATTCTGTCCATCGATATTCTTCACATCTATATTCTGTCCCTTCAATATTTTAACTTCGATATTATTGTATATCGATATTTTATTTTCGATATTTTGACTGCTCACCCTTTAAACCACTACATCACCAGTACATAGAATAAATCCTGGCACAGATGCAGAGGATCAGAACGATAATGCGGCATAACCATTAAATCTCCATCTCACAAGACTACGCAAGAGAAACAACAATACATCAGAAAGGACATGGACGTGAAGATACTGTTCTAAATTTTGGGCCCTTTGAAGTTCTGAATTAAGTTAAATGGCCAGCTATTAACATTTCTCGATAACAAATCGGAGTAAGGAATTGGTGCGGACGCCATCCCAGGAACCTCAACGTGCATATCCTCTGCTTGACTTTCATAGAGAACATTTGTAGTATCGATGACATCATTCATGCATCACTGCTGAAACCTTTCAAAGGTTGTTGGTCTCTTTCTTTGCTATAAGAAACTTGTTTTTTTCATGTAAGAATCCTCATATTGTTAGGTAGTTGTTTATCCGTCTGTTGAACTTGAAGATGAGGATCCGGGCATTGGTACTTATTCGCAGGCTTTAATATTTGTTATATGATAGGACATACTTGTCCTTATGTTCGATTAAGTAGCGGAATTGTTTGCAGAGCTAGACTAGATGGATGTCCCCGATCTAATACAACCTCTGTCACATTAGCCTAGTCTATAACCAGTGACCGGGAGATTCCCATGCTATCAGGGATCTATTGTACTTGCTGCAGTCTTAACTGGGAACTCCTTGGGGGGGGGGCTTGACAATCAGGGGCTAAGTCCTGCATGTTATGTCTATAGTGCTGTTCCCCAACAGGATCTCCCCTGTTTTGGATTGGACAGTAGGGTCCAACTTACGATGCTCATAGCACTCTTATGGGGCGTCCAATGTTTAGCAATGACCAAATCCTAATCTTTCTACCTAGCACAAGACACAATGTTAAAGGACTTATGCTCTCATTAACTGGTTTAGTCCCCTTTGATAAGTTGCCTGTAGATATGCCAGGTATTGTTAGGTTCCTGCTAGTCCTCAATATGCACTCTACTGTTATGTCACTTCACCTTGTATCATATGCTTTTGTTTTTGCATCGCACGTACCATTGTGTGGGTAATATTCAGGGTTTTCTACTCCGAATATGTTTCATTTGGAATACCCAGACAGATATATTTTTGTGTATGATTGTATCTTCCTCTCTTGTCTCCTTGTTGTTGTAGGGCTAGATTCTTCAGCGTAAAACTGCCACTTACCAGCCCACTCTGCCCTCCATCCTCTTTAAACATTCTTACACCCATCTGCTCATACCTTTTTCCTTCGGCCAATCCACCTTGCCAGATAGTGCTGTCTCATCCGTCCTCCTCCATGATTTCCCCATGCACAATGTCTTATGCAAACATCCCCTTGTGGGTAGTAACTCTTGCATTGTCCTGACTTTTTCTAGGACTCTTGTGGACCCACAAGATTTTTCTCTAGTTTCTTTCCCTTTCCCATCCTCTCCTTGTTACCAGGACCAGTGCTATAAATGGACAAATTGAGACTTACATTTTCCCCATTGAGGCTCCATGGATTGGTTAGGCTTTCAGCATTTCTACAAAATTACCAATGTCCTCATTAAATGTTATCTCTCTCAATGTTAAGGGGCTAAACCACCCAGTTAAAAGGCCTAAGATCCTTGACTATTTTAAAGATTTGTGGCCCGATTCCAATGTCATGTGGAAGGCCTTCCCAGATGCGTCCGGAGGCCAACAGTACAACCGACTCGTATTGGGAGTCGGTTAAACCAAACAACGCAGTAGGATGCCCTAAACTCTTTACCCACCGAATGACACGGTCACTCCGATTCCGTCCTCATTGTCTAAACAAAAAGCCTCTGGAAACGCAGAAAGGAGTCGTCCGGAGGCATTTCCAAGTCTGATTCCAAACGGCGAAGTACGATGCATACTTCCCATGCGCCGAATCCATCGCTACAACCAACACGTCAGAGCAGCCGGAAGGGGAGTATTTCAGCACCAATTCGCCCCACAACACGATTCCTGTGAACGAGACGGTGCAGCCATGAATCCGATTGACCATGTCATCCCCATACTCCACCTCTTTGAGCACTACTACTACCGCAACCAACGCTTTCGTCGCAGAAGGTAAGTCCGACACCTACCCATACAGATTAACGTAAAAACCGCAAGAAAGACAATACAACAGAAAGAAGGGTCGCAAATACAGCCTAAAGGGGGGGGGGATATTACTTGCATTGTGGTGTCAAATTGGTGGTTGGGGGGGCAAATGTGGGTTGGTCAAATGCCCACATCAATGTTGAGACAATATGGGGGATGGCAAATACCCACAGCAATGCACAGTCAATATGGGGGTGGCAAATGCCCACAGCAATGTTGAGTCAATATGGGGGGTGGCAAATGCTCACAGCAATGTTGAGTGAATGTGGGGGGTGGCAAATGCACACCGCAATATTGAGTCAATAGGGGGGGTGGCAAATATACACAGCAATGTACAGTCAATATGGTGGGTGGCAAATACAACCAGCAAGTTTGAGTCAATGTGGGGGGTGGCAAATGCACACAGCAATGTTGAGTCAATAGGGGGTGGCAAATACACACAGCAATGTACAGTCAATATGGTGGGTGGCAAATACCCACAGCAATGTTGAGTCAATAGGGGGGTGGCAAATACCCACATCAATGTTGAGTCAATTTGGGGGGTGGCAAATGCCCACAGCAATGTTGAGTCAATAGGGGGGGTGGCAAATTCCTACATCAATGTTGAGTCAATAGGGGGGTGGCAAATGCCCACATCAATGTTGAATCAATAGGGGGGTGGCAAATACCCACATCAATGTTGAGTCAATAGGGGGGTGGCAAATACCCACATCAATGTTGAGTCAAAGGGGGGTTGCAAATACCCACATCAATGTTGAGTCAATTTGGGGGGTGGCAAATGCCCACAGCAATGCTGAGTCAATGTGGGGGGTGGCAAATGCCCACAGCAATGTTGAGTCAATAGGGGGTGGCAAATACTCACATCAATGTTGAGTCAATGGGGGGCTGGCAAATACCCACATCAATGTTGAGTCAATAGGGGGGTGGCAAATACCCATATCAATATTGAATCAATAGGGGGGTGGCAAATACACACAGCAATGTAGAGGCAAATCTGTGGTTTGGTGGGGGATATACCATATGTGTATATGCATATCTAGTTTTGGGTGGAAATACCCCCATACATGAAGATGCACATCTGGGTTTTGGTTGAAATACCCCCATACATGAAAATGCATGTCTGGAGTTGGGGGAAATACCCCCATACATGAAGATGCATATCTGGGGTTGGGGGAAATCCCCACATACATGAGGATGCATATCTGGGATTGGGGGGAAATACCCCCATACATGAAGATGCATATCTGGGCTTAGGGGAAATACCCCCATACATGAAGATGCATATCTGGGCTTAGGGGGAATACCCCATACATGAAGATGCATATCTGGGGTTGGGGTGGAAATTAAAGCAAGACATTTCTACATGAACAATGTAACTTATGATCAAACCAAATTCCTATATCAGTACATGTGGAATACATGCTGCAGGAATGTCCACATAAACAATCTCACAGTTTATTTTCAATGAAAGGCAGTAATACACTGTTGCAGCAAAAGTAACTGTCAACTTTGAGGAATGGGTAGAGTGGAGATGCAGATGCACCAGGGTCACCTGTGGCCCATGGTTAGGTGGGCCTTCGTAGACCACACCAATGGACTTACACACTTATACAGTTCCCACCAGGCCACTGCAACATTAGGTCACAATTTCCATGGATCACCAGCTGTTCTGTGAATAGAGGCTGGGGGACAGCCTTTGGGGCAGAACCACCATGGTGCACTGCCTTTACATGCCTTGACAGAGGTAGTGTCATGTCGAACACACGAACTTCACTTTCAGGTCATGGTGGTGCAGGGAATTGGCTTTCAATGTAGGGTCCTTGCAGGGAGGGAAGTCACAACTGGACAGTCTGGCCTACATACCACAACCTTGATATGCAGCATTGTTCATTTCACTACAAAACCTTTGTCCAGTAAAAGCACAGAGGCCAGGTTCAAGAGATGATCACAGATTGTGCCAATTACTTTCAGAGGGCCTGAGCATCATTGTGATCACAATCCGAACATGAGTCCATAGCATGTCGTGTATGTATAATGAGGGAATTTCGTCATTAGGTAGTTACAGTCAGCATGCTAAATTCTAGGGGAATAGCACATTTGACGCTGGACCAGGAATTAGAATAAATACATATATGTGTGTATCACACAGTGAATGCATAAGTCTACCACAACACACACAGAAACATCACAGGACAACACCACTCCCCAATGTACTAACAAAAGTAAGACATTGTGATGCATCTGTGTACAGTAAAGCACAGAGGATATCAGCACAGACAACATACATGTCCACAGACACAGCCACTCAGTACTGCGTTCAGTGTCTCCAATAACAACAACACAGAAGTGGTTGTGTCACAGTTGTCATTGAAATATCTATAGTCACACACAATATTGTTTATGAAAGAAGCAAGGGCCAACATAAATGTAGGATACTTTCCCCATGTGTAGACTGGTACCACTGAACTCAAATACCTGTCTGCATGTGTCTACGGACCTCTTTTGCGAATGTCATTCGCAGCCAAACTCCATCTAGCCCCTCAATCTGTAGTGTATGCCGGAAATTAATAATCACATTTTGAATGTGCAGATTGTGTCCTGTAGAGTAGTATGAGTATGCTTGAGTCACAGGACTTAGGATCAACAAACAGTGTTGGTGTGGCTAGTGCACAGCTCATTGAGTAAGATAAGCTGCCAGCACGGGTGAGGATGCTGGGGAGGTGACTCAGTCTGTGGATGAAAAACACAAGTGACTTAGTCATCCTGAATCCAGAAAATGTGTATACATCTTGTGAGGATGAAAGACATGTGCCGAACTAAGTCCGCTTTGTCCACATTTGGCACTGAAACAATGCCCAAAACAATACATTGAAACATCAAGGAGGCTCTCAACAAACACATATTTCCACCAAGCCATAAGTCGGTATTAAATGTGCACAATGTGAGCCCTCATGGACACATACAAGGGTGACCCTTGCTAAACCAGATCAGAGGTTACAAAAGTTGTGAGAATGATAAAAATAATGGAAATGGATGTACTGTTCCAGTGCCAAATGTGTGATTGTTCACAGTGCAATGTGTTTTGCTCAGCACAACCACAGACATCATCACACCGACTGTTGGACTTGGCCCTTTTTGCAGGGTCATCCCTGAACTTTTTGCCTTCCTCCTAGCCTTTTTTCTGACATGGTGTTGGTGGTTTTAGGACAATGGGCACTTTAGCACGGCTGTTCAGTGTAAAGTACGTGTGCTCTCTGTGGTAAACATGGTAAGATTGGTCTACCCCAGTTTGGCCTATTTAATTTACCTGTCAGTCCCTTGTAAAGTGGTATCTCAGATACCCGGGGCCGGTAAATTAAATGCTACTGGTGGGCTTGTAGCGCTGATTGCGCCACCCACCAAAGTAGCCTTTCAAACCTGTCTCAGGCCTCTGCCATTGCCGGGCCTGTGCGTGCAGTGTTACTGCCGCTGTGACTTGACACCTAAAGTGTGTGCCATGTCTGTGACCCCCCTTTTTCTGCATGTCAGTCACCCCTAAGGTAGGCCCTAGCTAGCCCTATGGGCAGGGTGCATTGTAGGTAAAAGGTAGGACATGTACCTGGTAGTAACAAACAGCCATTTTGGTTTCTCACTGCTGTGAGGCTGCCCTCTCTTAGGAATGCATTGGGGATTCCCTGATAAGTGTTTCAGTGGTAATTCCTGATATGAGAGGAGCAGCGTGGTCAAGTTTGGTATGGTTGGAATAGTAAGAATAAATGCTGCGCAATGGTGTGCACAGATTTATTATCACTATTTTAGAAATGCCACTTCTAGAAGTTGGCATTTCTGTGTGCTATGTGTCTGCCTGCCTGATGTGGATTGCATGTCTGGCTTTGGAGTGACAGGGGCTGGTGAGGTGTGTGTGGCTCCAGGGAGGGCAGGGTGAGTCAGCGCTAGGCTGAATGGGAGACCTGCATTTGGAGTAGTGGGAGGAGTAGTCCCCTGACCCTAAATAGGTCTGTGCCTGCCTGGGTGAATGCTGGCTCCGCCCCCCTGTGGTGTGTCTGATGACGAGCCCCCACC
This sequence comes from Calotriton arnoldi, assembly GCA_963921515.1. NCBI lineage: Eukaryota > Metazoa > Chordata > Amphibia > Caudata > Salamandridae > Calotriton > Calotriton arnoldi. Next base: position 24,660 of record CAWUFW010023865.1, on the reverse strand, counting down.
TGACAATAGGGAAGACGAGTCCTGTACACAGAGTGCTCCAAAAAAAAACAGAACCAGCTCAGGCTGGTTCCCTCAAGCCCTGTGCCAAGGGCAGACAAAAGAAAATGTTCTATAAATATTGGGGCTGTGACCCCATGAAAGGGTGCTTGCTGGTACCTGTTCTGGGGCGAAGGACTGCTGGGCGACAGGAGGAACCAGCGTGGGACCCATCTGCTGGCTCCTGAGGGTCCCTACGTGCTGGCCTGCCTGTGCCCAGCTCTGCCCCTCTACAACTGGAGGCTTTGCGCCTCATGAGCGCTATCTTTTTACTGCGGGGGGAAGAGGAGCGCCTGTGTCCTGCAGCACTGGGCTGCGACGTGCTCTGAGGGAATCCCGGCGTGTGGGATTCCCCCTGCGCTGCCTGCCAGAGAAGCGGGAGCCCACCCCGCATTTTTGCGTGCTCATATTGAAGCGGGAGCCTACCCCGCGTTTTGCCAGAGGAGCGGGAGCCCACCCCGCAATTTTGTGTGCTCCTGAAAGCGGGAGCCCACCCTGCATTTGTTTTATTTACGGGCAGGAGCCCACCCCGCACTTGTGAGGAGAGAGAGAGAGACTCGCGGCCGACCAGGAAGACAGGCAAAGGTTGCCTGGCTGTGGGCGGGGCCGTTGCTCTAAGCCGCCAATCAGGCAGAGAGGTCCGGGGCAGGCTGCCGGAAGTCAGTGCGTGCTTGCAGGGGGCTCCTGTGAGGAGAGGGAGAGCCCCGCGCCTTCGCTGGTGACCGCAGGGGAGCCGAGAGGCCCAGGAGAGCGGCCGGCCGAGGCACAGTGTTGGTGCCCCCTTTCCCCGACCTGAGGAGAAGTTGGTCTCCCGCCAAAGAGACCGGAGAAGTCCCGCGTCGCCAGGCGAAAAGTGGAGGGCCCCAGAAGGCAGGCATTGTGGAAGCCTGATCCAGGGAGGAGACACAGAGTTGGAGCCTCGCGGGCTCCGGTAGCTGCAGGAGCGAGACCGGTGTCCCAACCAGGACGGTGTGTCGCAGAAGCAGCCAAGGAGAGCCCCGGTGAGTGGGGCTACACTTTGGCTTTGTTCTTGGTGCCAGTTGCACCGGAGGAGCCCCCGCGAGTGGGGGCTCGCAGAGCAGTGTTGGTGCCGGTTTCTGTTGGCTCCACAGCTGCACTGCAGTTGCGGGCAGCTGCAATGTGGGGGTGATTATGTTTTGAGAGTCCCGGTGGGGGCTCAGGAGGCACCGCAGTGCCAAAAGTGATTCCACAGCTGACCCCCCCTTTGTTGGAGGGCAGCTGCAACGACGGGGCATGTTCATTGGAGCCTCAAAGAGAGGGGTGAGGTACACCCAATGCCCCCAACGCATTGCGTGCAGTGAGAGGGCTGCCAAGGCAGCCAGAGGGCCAGTGGGAAGGTCCTAGGATTAAGCTCTGGCATTTGGGACAAAGATCATTTGAGCCCAAAGGAAGGCCAGTTGGCCTGTGTTCAGCTTTATGGTGGTGATAGGGCGCAAGGCCCTAATGTGATTTATGCCCATGGTATCTGTGCATAATGTGGTTATGCTTCTGATGTTTTTGCATAAGGTGTTTATGCTAAGGTGAGGCCTAAGGCAAATGTTATGTGTATGATGTTTTATCCCTAAGGTGATGCTAAGTATAGTATTTCGCCAGTAGTTACTGGTTGTGTTTTATATGTGCTACTAGTGCTTTCTAAACGTTCTGACAGTGGCCTGATTGGCCCTGTCATGTGTATATAATCCCCTGTAAATATTGCCTAGTGCCAGTTGGCACAGTGTTATGTGTGGTTATGATCTAATGTGTTTATGATAATACAAAGGCTATTTTTTATATAACCTTGTGTGGAGTCTCTTTTGTAGTGTGCCTAGTGTGTTGCTGCTGTGTGTGTGTGTTGCGCAAACGCTTTACACATTGCCTCTGGGATAAGCCTGACTGCTCGCGCCAAGCTACCAAGGGGGTGAGCAGGGGTTATCTTCAGTGTGTAACTCCCTTGCCCTGACTAGAGTGGTGGTTTCTGCCTGGCTTAGGCGCATGCCCTAGCCAACCAGAAATCCCATTTCTAACATTGGTTGGCAGCGGTGAGGATAGGACTTGCGTTTGCGCAGTACCACAGCAACAACTGGTTGCACAACAAGCTCTGCATTTAGAGAATAACATGTTTGGGGATTATTTTTCCTGAGTTTTATTTTTCTCCTAAAAGTGTCATTTTTGAATTGTGTTCTCCTGTTGCACTGTGGGTGGTAACTCTTGCCAAAAATGGAATCTGCCTTTAATATACATAATCTGTTGGAATACAGTATGTTGGAGTTAAGGGGGTTCTTTGATGAGAGAGGCTTAGCAGTGAGTGGGGAAGACACTCGGCTATTCCTTAGGGAGGCCCTGATACAATGGCAATAGGATACATGGAGACGTGAGGACTCTAAGTGGGAGAGTGCCCAGGCCGCACACCAAGAGGGTGGTGGGTCTGAGGGAGGTCCTGAAGAGTCTGCACAGGAGAGAGAAAATGACAGGGAAGGGACGCCAGTAGATAGTGAGGACCCCATACATAGGGATTCCCTTGCTGGGTCCAGTGCTGGGGGCAGTGCCCCATCCCTTTTCCTGTCCCCAGAGGAGTGGGTAGATAGGAGAGAAGAAAGGGAGCATCAGCTGGATTTGGACACGCTCCAGTCGGAGTATGCCAAGGAGATAGCGCAGCTGGGTTTGGAGGAGAAAAAGGCCTTGTTGGCCCAGGAGTTGAGTCTCAAGGCGTTGGGCCTGGAGGAGAAAAAGCTAGCGACTGAGAGGGTCTTAGCGCAGGAGAGGATGGCGGAGGCAGAGAGGGCCTTCGCCAGAGAGAAGCTAGCTCTGGAGGGTAGATTGTCCCTTGAGAGTAGTTTTAGTTGTCTGTATTCACCAGTGAGGGTGGGGTCCAGTGGTGGCAGCAATATGGAGTCCAGTGCAGGAAGTCCCACTCCCAGATCCCAGAGCGTGGTACCTAGTTCCCAGGAAGAGGGTGTCACACCTGAAGGGTATAGGTTGAGGTTCAGGGGCAGTAGGAAACTGTCTCACCAGTCTTGGGGGAGTTTGTGGATGAATGTTGTGATGCACTGAAAGGTTGGGTGATGAGTAGCACGGCAAATGATTTTGAAGGGCTGTTCAATCTGGTTGTCAGACAGCACATGTTCAGTAATTGTTTTCCTGGGTTACGCCAACACCTGTTGGAATGTGAGTTCTCTGATCCCAGGGAGCTTGCACCGGAGGCAGACCTCTGGCTGAGTGACGGAGGGTCTGAAGAGGCATTTGGGAGTGATCCTAAAAGAAGTTGCTCAGGTATCTTCCAGACCTGTGTGGTGGGAGAGGTTCAGAGTAGCCCAGCTAGGTCCTGGTGTAGTGGGAGGGATGTAGGGGCTCACTGCCTGTCTCAGTGGAGAAGGAGTGAGTGTGGGCTGTGTCCCAAGGTGCCCGAAACCTAGTCTCAGGGCCTGGAGGGTTTCCTAAGGGAATGCCAGGTTGGTGGCCTAGGCTGTACTAGTAGGCCATTTGAGGGGGATCTCCTAGTGTCAGGAGAACCTGGAGCATGGAGCTCCAGTGGTTCTGGTGTCTGGCAGTGCCACTCCTAAGTGGAGGGTGCAGAAGTCCAGATTGAGGGGTGAGAGGGGGATGTGTTCCCCAGTGGGAGAACAAGTGGGTCAGGGGCCAGCCAGAAGGGCTGTGCCTCCTAGAAGTGACCATGGTGACACCACTTCTGTCCTAGGGGATCTTCGCGCACTGTCAGATGGACAGGGGTTGGGAGATCTGCGCCAGGCAGACTGTCACACAACACGTGAGTCATGTGTTACCCTTGGGGGGATACTGTGTGTGTCCCCAGAAGTCCTGGCGTGCCAGGGAAGTGCTCAGCCGTGGGGTTTAGCCCCTAGGTTGGGAGGCCAGGTTCAGGTTCTGCCTGACCTGGAGGGAAGGACATCTGTAAGCAGTGTCCTGACCGGTTTGTCTTCCAGGGGTACCACTCCAGGTGGGAGGGTGCAGAACTCTGGAAGGGGGTGCAGAGGGAGGGATCCCTCACCTCTGACCCCGGTGCAACCTGAGGGATTAGACCCTAAGTTGGGAGACCAGTTGCTGGAGATAGGTCCTGAACTGGTGGGAGAGTTGTGTTCTGAGGGTGTCTCTCCAAGGAGGAGAGTGTGGAACCCTAGAAGAAGAGGTAGGGGGAGGAGAGCCTCGCCCGTGACCTCTGGTCAGCCTGAGGGTGCGGACCCTAGGTTGGAGGATCAGTGGCAGTTTAGAACTGCACTGATGAGAGGAAGAGTGGAGAATGGTTACTATGTGCCAGGGGTTACTGCCCCCCACTCTGTGAGATGGCAAGGACCAGAGACATCTGGATGGTCTAGGGCCTGGTCCTGGCCGCGGACAACTAGGGAGTACCAGTGGGGTAGCTTAGTTGGTCCTGGGAGCTTTGACAGAGGGAACCACAGGAGTTCAGAATGGCGTAGGACTGGAGTGTGCCCCTGCAGTTGCGGGCCCGCGTCCGTGTTCTATAGCCCAAAGCAGGGAAGCCAATCCAGGTGGTGATTGGTCTACCCTGCTTTTTGGCTGGAAGGGGGTTGTGTTGGACTTGGCCCTTTTTGCAGGGTCATTCCTGAACTTTTTGCCTTCCTCCTAGACTTTTTTCTGACATGGTGTTGGTGGTTTTAGGACTCTGGGCACTTTAGCACTGCTGTTCAGTGTAAAGTGCATGTGCTCTCTGTGGTAAACATGGTTAGATTGGTCTATCCCTGTTTGGCCTATTTAATTTACCTGTCAGTCCCTTGTAAAGTGGTATCTCAGATACCCGGGGCCGGTAAATTAAATGCTACTGGTGGGCTTGCAGCGCTGATTGCGCCACCTACCAAAGTAGCCTTTCAAACCTGTCTCAGGCCTCTGCCATTGCATGGCCTATGCGCGCAGTGTTACTGCCGCTGTGATGTGACACCTAAAGTGTGTGCCATGTCTGTGACCCCCCTTTTTCTGCATGTCAGTCACCCCTAAGGTAGGCCCTAGCTAGCCCTATGGGCAGGGTGCATTGTAGGTAAAAGGTAGAACATGTACCTTAAGTGTGTGACATGTCCTGGTAGTGACAAACAGCCATTTTGGTTTCTCACTGCTGTGAGGCTGCCCTCTCATAGGAATGCATTGGGGATTCCCTGATAAGTGTTTCAGTGGTAATTCCTGATATGAGAGGAGCAGCGTGGTCAAGTTTGGTATGGTTGGAATAGTAATAATAAATGCTGCGCAATGGTGTGCGCAGATTTATTATCACTATTTTAGAAATGCCACTTCTAGAAGTTGGCATTTCTGTGTGCTATGTGTCTGCCTGCCTGATGTGGATTGCATGTCTGGCTTTGGAGTGACAGGGGCTGGTGAGGTGTGTGTGGCTCCAGGGAGGGCAGGGTGAGTCAGCGCTAGGCTGAAAGGGAGAGCTGCATTTGGAGTAGTGGGAGGAGTAGTCCCCTGACCCTGAATAGGTCTGTGCCCGACTGGGTGAATGCTGGCTCCGCCCCCTGTGGTGTGTCTGATGAGGAGCCCCCACCTGACAATAGGGAAGAGGAGCCCTGTAAAGAGTGCTCCAAAAAACCCCAGAGCCAGCTCAGGCTGGTTCTCCCAAGCCCTGTGCCAAGGGCAGACAAAATAAAATGTTCTATAAATATTGGGGCTGTGACCCCATGAAAGGGTGCTTGCTGGTAACTGTTCTGGGGTGAAGGACTGCTGGGTGACAGGAGGAACCGCCGTGGGACCCAGATGCTGGCTCCTGAGGGTCCCTACGTGCTGGCCTGCCTGTGCCCAGCTCTGCCCCTCTACAACTGGAGGCTTAGCGCCTCGTGAGCGCTGTCTTTTTAGTGTGGGCGGAAGAGGAGCACGTGTGTCCTGCAGCACTGGGCTGCGACGTGCTCCGAGGGAATCCCGGCATGTGGGATTCCCCTGCGCTGCCTGCCAGAGGAGCGGGAGCCCACCCCGCATTTTTGCGTGCTCATATTGAAGCGGGAGCCTACCCCGCGTTTTGCCAGAGGAGCGGGAGCCCACCCCGCAATTTTGTGTGCTCCTGAAAGCGGGAGCCCACCCTGCTTTTTGTTTATTTATGGGCGGGAGCCCACCCCGCAAGCTACAGCCTTGTACTCCAACTGTTCAAACACAATTGTCACAAGCTCACCCATGTGCTCCCCTACTCACAAACACACATATATGCACAGCACCACTCATCATCACTATGTACACAACTCGCACATTCATGACATGCACACTATGTACTGTACTCATCACATCTTCAACAGACGACAAACTTTACATGTAAAAATGACCACGCTCATCACCATAAGCACCCTCTCCAATGTATTAGGAATGCACTCATATCACAACGTGCAGCATCACTGCCCACTCTGACTTGCAAACTTAATACATCACTACTTCTGACAACAAGACACTAAATACTTATGACACACAATGCATATGCTCAACTACGACTTGTGTGTGGTCGCAAAATACAATCCAAGCTGGGATAATGCATAAACAACGTACTTGCAATGTCACCTACCAAAATCAGGATGGCATGAACATCAGCTAAATGAGTGATCAATAGACTATAAAGAAAACACACCCCTTGCCTAACAAAAACTCCATGCAATTATTTGAGTCCAGTAGAAGCAGATGGTTGGAAGACTGTGAGAATACTGCTCAGCTTACACACACCATGTGCTCAGTAAATGCACAAGATGTGTTCATAGCCATGAATGCTTTTTGACCACAGTGGCATCACACATGAAGCAAGGTTGACCTTGCCACTATTCTACAAGATCTGCGGAAGACACAGACATTGATTTACCGCCTGAAAGTCACATACAATTTTAGTGAAATCAATTTGTGTACATGGGTGTGTGCTAAGTCACAGCCATGCAGTCAACAGCCATATGTATCCAGCTGAATAGATGAGACAGGTGCCTATATGCACATCATAAACATATTCAGCATGCTTAGCCTACACTGTTGCACATTGAGACACTTGCAATATGTTGACAACTGAAAGCATGACCTATGTGTAAGTGTGCTTAAAAAATTAAAAGGTTGGTAACTTCATGTCACCCTCTGATCCAAAACGTAAGTTGGCAATGACACCCATGAAATGCAGACCCAACATTTTAAAATACATTCTGTCAAAGTGCCCAAACTCCATGTAACATGTGCAATCCATGCCACACTAACATCATTGTACATATAAACAACAAATTCCACATGTTATACAGTTAACTCTGAAACAAGTTGTTGGACACAAAAATCTTTATTCAGCCTCCAATAAAAAAATATATTAATACCAAAAGGCCATTGGCCAGTCCATCAATGTTCATTGTCCAGATGAGCTTGGAACATTGTTAGACCTGGTTTTTTTAGCGGGTTTATCCCCAGACTTTTTGCTTTTTGGTCTCCTGTTTCTGACCTGTTTTTGTTGGTTATAGGACTCTGGGCACTTTACCACTGCTGATCAGTGCTAAAGTGCATATGCTCTCCTTGTAAATTGTTGTTATGGATTGGTGTTTCCATGATTGGCTGGTTTGATTTACTAGTCAGTCCCTAGTACAGTGCACTGTGTGTGCCCAGGGCCTGTAAATCAAATGTTGCTAGTGGGCTGCAGCACTGATTGTGCCAACCATATAAGCAGCCTGTAAATATAAACTCAAGCCTGCCATTGCAGAGCCTGTGTGCAGTATGGTACTGCCATGTCGACTTGGCAAGCGCACACACTTGCCAGTCCCTAACCTTCCCTTTTCTTACATATCAGTCACCCCTAAGGTAGGCCCAAGGTACCCCTGTGGGCAGGGTGCAGTGTATGTGAAAGGTAGGACATGCCCTGGTGTGTGTGGCATGTCCTGATAGTGAATTACTGCCAATTTCGTTTTTCACTATTGCAAGGCTCCCTTTTACCATAGGACATAATGGGGAGTTTGCTTATAACATCTTATAAACATAACTACCCCTGGGAACAAGGTAGGAAAATAAAGGTTAGTATGCCTGAACTCAGAATGTTAAAATGCATCTTTTAGTGAGGGTGATTTTTACATTCTGTGTTTGAAAATACCACTTTTAGAAAGTAGGTATTTTCTTGCTTAGCCATCAAGTATGCCTCTTAGGTTTGTGTATTGCATTTCTAGCTTTGGAGTGTCAGGGGCTGGGGAGGAGCAGTGACTCCAGAGAGCCTGATGAGTCAGGGCTGGGCTGAATAGGCCTGGACTGCATTTGGAGTGGTGGGAGGAGTAGCACCTGCACCTGAATAGGGCTGTGTCTGCCTTCCACAATGATGGCTCCGCCCCCCTGTGGTGTGTCTGGAGCCAGGGCTCACACTGACAATGGAGGTTGTTGTTCACTTGAATAAGTGCCCCACAGAACTGGTTTTGGCTGGGTACAGACACACTCTGCCTTCAGAGAACAAAGGATTTTTGGGTATAAAAAGAGGGGCCAAGACCCCAGACTTTTAGATCACTTCTGGGAAATCAAGAGGAACCTTTGCCAAGGAGAAGAGCCGGAGAAGCTGAGGAGGAATACTGCCCCTGTACTGTTTTCTGTATGGGGTTGGCCTGCAGTGGCTACTTGTTGCCAAGTAAAGGAGAAAAGGACATTGCTGTTTGCTGTGTCCCCTGCTTGAGGAAGATCTCCAAGGGTTGAAACTGAGCTTGCCTCCTGTTCTGAAGTCTCAGGGACACAAAGACTTCACCACCAGCTCCCCTGAACTTCCTTGCTGGCAGTTCTGACCTGCAAAAAGGTGCCTGCTGTTGTTTTTGACCTCTAGAGACTGTTTTCCGCTGGGAGCTGGAAGAATCCACGCATCGTCCCGGATCGCCGCTCGCATTGAGGCGCCAAGTTTGTCGTATCGTTGAGGGACGCACTAAGAAACCGACGCATCACCTCCCCACACTGTAAGAAACCAACGCATCACCTCCTCTCCGGTAAGGAACCGACGCATCACCTCCCCTGCTCAGCAGTAAGGAACCGATGCATCACCTCCCCCGGAGCAAGGAACCGACGCATCACCTTCTCTGAGTGTAAGGAACCGACGCATCACCTTTCCTGCGACCCCATTTCTAACAAACATCATGCCCATCTAGTCTCGCCTGCACAATTCCTGCAAGGGGACACCTCCCCTGGGAGGGTCCTTTTGGGGGCATGCCAGGCACCAAAGGGGACAAACTATTGGGGACTGGGTTGTGTTTTGGGAGGGATGGGATCAGGAAGGGTGTCAGGGTCCACTGCAGTGGTAGGGTCTGATGGCGAGGCTGGGACTTCACTGCAGTGGTTGGCTCTGATTGTGAGGGGGGTGCAGCTATAGTGGGATGGTCAGTTGGAGCTGGGGATGGGGTGACCTTAACTAATTTAGGGATCTTTACATTTTTTGAGGGGTGAGTCTGAAATGGGGAGGAGAGATTTCTTTTTTTGGGAGGCTTTAGTCAATTTAGATGTCTGGACTTGTCAGGGATTCTATGGGGTGTAGGAGTGGATGTTTTTGATTGGGACCGGAGGGATTTTCTGCCGGGAATTGTTTCCTTCTGTTCCTTCTCAGGGGGGTGTGGAGTTGCAGATGCTACTGGTGTGTCATCCTGGAGGTACTTCCTCTTCTTAGGAGGGGGGGTGTATGTTTCTGGAGGGAAGAATTCAATAGGAACAAGGTGGAGAGCCTGGGGTGGGGGGGTACAGGAGAGGAAAGGGTAGGGGTTGTGGAGGCAGAGGCTTGTGAGGTATGCAGAGTATCAGTGGATGCATGTGTGTTGGGTGCTGTCACTTCCTTTGATGAGAGTGTGCTGTCTGTAGCAAGAGTGCACATGTGTGTTGTTTGTAACTTCTGTCAGTGTGTTTGTGTGCTGTGTGTGGATGTTGCAGTGTGTGAATGTGTGTGTTTGCATGTGCTTGGGTCTGGGAGGGTAGTTGGGATGGTGGATGAGGAAGAGGTAGGAGGGAGGAGGTACTGCTTGAGTAGAGAAAGTGCTGCCATCACTGTTGAGGCCATAGCCTGATTTGATCTCTGTAGGGCAGACATGTTTGAGTGAATGCCCTCCATGTACGATGACATGTCTGTCAAAAGAGTTGTGTGTGCATGGAGGACACTCAGCATCAATGTGTGCCCCACAGAGATCTGCCTCAGGAGGTCATTGGTCTAAACACTGTGGGCAGCAGGGGAGACAGGTGCAGGGCATGAGGTGCCTGGCCCAAAGGAGAGTTTGCCCCTGCCACGGGAGCGGCCACAGACACTGGAACTGGGAGCAGCTGGGAGGGTGGAGATGGTAATGGTGGTGAAGGTGGACTCTGATGTTGTTGATGCAGTCTTTGTGTCCCCCACCACCACATGGGAGTCCTCACTGGAGCTGTGATCAGATTCTGAAGCTGCAGATACGCTGCCAATGAGACTCCCGTCACACTCTCCGTCACTGGGTCCCCCCTCCGATGACTTCACTGGACCGAGTTTGAGGTTCTGCTCCCACAACATCCTTGGCTCTGTCTCGTCCTGTGGCCGCTGATGATGCTGTGACAAAGAAAGACAAAGATTTCCACGAGTCATCCATATCCAATTGACACATAGTTAACATCACAGATGTTCAGAGATGTATGACATCACATTGAATTGTGCTATTAGCGCATGCTGCATTAACAGAAATGGTACTTGTTACTCTGCCACTTTCACATTGCTCAATCACACAAGATATGATTAGCAACATTGCGTGTATCAACATCAAAGTACAGAGCCAGAAGGTTGACTAATGGAGTTTGTGGCAGGGAATGTTTAGTCTTGTGCTCATGATGGACTTGTGTACTGACATTACTGTCTCCTATCCTGCAAGTGAGTATAGCCATCAAAATGGGAATAGGAATCTCATATTTCATTGAGACATGGTACACATTCTGAAATCCTTAGTCATCAAATGTTGAACCATTGGCTCATATGTCACGGCTCACATGTCTACCTTGTCAAACATGCACAATACATACTCATTGCATGAGTCATGTTACACAGTTCACAGTGATTGATAACGTGTTCATTAGCTTTGCTTATCCAATGTCAGCTCACACTTATGAGTGTCAACCTGGAGACACCAAGGCAGTACGCATAGCTAGGCTGACAGGCATGTAGCACACTGTCCTGTGTCATCTGTGCACGGTGCCATGTAGCAGAATCATATAGATTTGAATATTAAAAACAAATCAAGTTTCATAGATATAATAGTCTATAAATGTCCACGTCTGATAACTTCAGCTTCACAATGCCTTAGGCAGAACACCATTCCACTGGCACATCTGGATGCAATGACTGTAGGGACTCTAGTAACTGAACCCATTTCCAGCATGAGTACAGTCAACACTGTTGAACAATCTTGGCTATACTGAACAAGTCCACCTTTGTAAGGACAAAGTCTGACTTTTCCTCCCTTTGATTACACAGTATGCACAGTTTGTACTGCTGATATTGCTCATGTCTAACATATCATGTGGGTAACAAACAAATTTGGTGCATATTTGATATCTCAGAATCAGACAGTGATGCCAAAAAAACCTTGTTTACCAAGCCATCAAGTTGGAGTATTCAAGACCATTAACACACATGTCAACAGTTGTAACTGTGTACTTCACATCATACCTCACAAATGCTGCCAGGTTGCGATCAGTGACAACTTGTGTTTGACACTGAATGGCTTGTGATTTCACCATCACAAATTACTACACATGGACTCACTCTTCCGAATGTCGTTTGTGGATTTTTACAAAACATCATGGGTCAGGTCATTGTGACATGTGACCAGAGTTACCCTAGCTGTGACTGTCCAAGGGGATACATATGATCACAATTAGCTGCACGTCTGGGAAAAAACATTTTCACACAGACCAAGCCAAACCAATCTAGGCCTCAACATTAACAAAACATTATGCCAAAATGTTTAGCATGTGATTTCCACAATTGAAATCTCCTATCACAACATACTTCAATGATTTGTTCAGACCACTCTGAGAACAGGATCACACATCAGTGAATGTGCAGACACTTGTCAAGCTATGGGATTCATGCTGAAACTCATACACACGTCTTGTGAAAATTAGAAAGCACACACGTGCATGTCTCTACTGTTACAATCCCTGAACATAACTCACTCTCATGTCCCTGATGAATGGGGCATTACCTGTCATCTATTGATCCATCAGCATTTTCATCTTGTAAAAATGATTGCACGTTTGGCAGACTTACGACCTGTAAAAGTGCCATCAAGCTCAGATCTCAAAACCTGCCGGAATAAAGATAGAAGTGCAACATGTAACTGAATCACCCCCTCCTTGCTGCTGTCGGGCCTTCAACTGCCCATCCAGGTCAGGGAAGACCACCGCTATGATGCAGAGCATGTATGGGGTCAATGTTCGCCGGCCGCCTCGCTTGCCCGGTTGTGACAGGCCCAGCTGGACCTCAGCAATCCTCTTGGCCCAGCCACGAAGGTCCTGCCACCTCTTGCGGCAATGACGGACCCGACGATATGCGACCCCCACGTCACGCACCTTCTTGGCGATGGTCAGCCACATTCTTGCCTTCTCATGGGAGTTGACCTATAAGGATGACATGGTGATAGTCCCTTCGTTTACATGCGTCATGTGTCTGAATCTTACACTACTATACATAGCTCATGGTCATGTTTTCACAAATAACTAAGGGTAATGCATGTGTCATCATGTGCATCAGTCCTGTGTTCATTCTAATCTCTGTTCCATTTTGAACAGTGATGACATGTTTGCCCCAGTACACACACTTCTACAGCAGTGTGCCTGGCCAAATCAGTTCCCTACACCCAGTGAAACTTGCAAAAAACATAAAGGAATGACTATGATAGAGATTCCTACTGCCAGCAATGCACAGTTATCACACATGGCCAAGGGCAATGCACTATTATTCTCACTCACCTTCTCCTCTGGTTTGCCATACATCTGACTGTGTAGTGGCAGGAGTGTCTCCAGCAGGGCCTGTTTTTCCTCCTCACTGAAAGATGGGGCCCTGGGGTGTGTCCTTGCCATTGTGGCTACCAGAGGATGTTGTCACAGCAGCAGAGAGATGGGGAGGTGCTGGAATGAAGCAGGTTGTGCAGGCAAGTGAAGTCTCTAGGGAACAGACAGACATATTTAAACAGCAGAGGCAGTCTCAAATCCCTGCACCAAAAGTAATCGGTTTGCGTCGGTCGCATTGTACAAATCGGTCCAATGCATAACTTTGCTTGCAAATGACACGCCTACTGCGACGTTCAAACACTCTTCATGTGATCTCGGTTGAAAGTGATACATTAGTTATGGGAGGTAACCGAGTCGTTTTCCATGCGCTGAAGACATGAGTCCAAACACACGTCGCTCACCATAGCAACCAACAGCTAATGGCTGTCACCGAATCGTTTCGTATGCAGAGAACGCATCCTTTGAATACTCACCCGCGTATTTCACCATGACAACCAATGGCTGTCACAGAATCGTTTCGGATGTGGAGAACGCATCCTTTGAATACTCACCCGTGTCTTTCACCATGACAACCAATGGCTGTCACCGAATCATTTCGGATGCAGAGAATGCATCCTTTGAATACTCACCCACGTCTTTCACCATGACAACCAATGGCTGTCACCAAATCGTTTTGGATGCAGATACCGCGTCCTTTGAAATATCGGTTGTCAGAGCACACACTGCTGTGAATGATGCATTTTTGTACAGTACATGTGTGTATGCACTTTATAAATGATAAAAGTGAGCTTTACATGAATGAGACACACTCCCATGAGGAGCTAACCTTAAGGGGCACATGACACACTGTATAATTGGCATGTAAAACATGTCAGGATTTGAAATCCTGTTATCTGCATTGTATTGGTCACAGTGCACATTATTTTATGTGTGGATGTAAATGTGCATTCTTGCCTTGTCACTGCATTTGTGTACTATATGACCCATTGTACAATTTTTGTAATTTCAGACTGTAGATGTCTGTTGTGTAAGTAATGGCTAAGGCTTTTACCATTGGATGAGTGGATAGTGAAATCATTATGCATCTTCATCTTGTTTGTGCCATGTGAATTACTAGGCTATCTGTGTGCCCCAGACTGCAGTATATGGTATTGTTACATATTTCAAAATCCACAAAATTGAAAATAGTCTGTGTATGTGATTTTATGTGTAATGTAGACATAACTGAATGACAGTGTCCAACCTGTGATAGTGGTGGGCATGACCGAGTATGTGAGATGATGTGTATATCAGGTGTTACACATCTCTTGCATTACATGTTCCTATTCTGTCTACCTATTGCACATGTAATTGTTTTCAGAAACATTAAAGTACCATATTTGTATTGTAGATCCTTGGAATATGTGCTGTTTGCAGACATTCATGATGTCAGATACTAGTGAGTTTTACATTACCCCACTATAATTGCTGTGTCACCATACCTTGATGACATGTCTGTGTAGGGTTCTGATGCTGTGAGATGTATCTAAGGGCATATTTAAAAAGTGGAATCTGGATTTAAAATGATCTGTAGCTTCAGTTGTGTTCACATTTCATGTTCTGTTTGTCTCTAAGCATGTTGCTTGGTACATTGTGACCTGACACCATCTGTGTTTCCACTCTACACATAGGTATCGCAGATGACCTGCAGTCCACAGGCCCTTTCCAGACCTGGCAGCCATGGAAGAACATGACACCATCAGGAAGTACTGCTTCACAAGGGCAATCATTGAAGACTTGACTGCGCACTTGTCACCTCATCTGCAGCCAGGTCGGCATATCCAACTGCACTGACGCCCAAAGTGAAGGTTATGGTAGCTTTACATTTTTTTGCCACCGGTACATTTCAATACACAGTGGCAACATCTGGTGGGATGTCACAAACCATGTTTAGCCGTGTTCTGCAAGATGTTTTGGGGGCATTGCTGCGTTACCTGTGCCAATACATTAAATTCCAAATACCTGGAGAATTTGCAGACATCAAGGGTGAATTTTATGCATTGGGATGAATACCCCATATAATTGGCTCCATTGATGGCACCCACGTTGGATTGGTGCCACCACAGGCTAATGAGGTAGTGTATCGCAACCGCAAACATTACCACTCAATTAATGTCCAGGTGGTATGTTTGGCGGACATGTCCATCTTGCACGTCTGTGCACATTTCCCTGGATCTGCACATGACATGTACATCATGAGGAACAGTGCCATCCCCCGTTTGATGTCACAGCCACAACCTGACCATGCCTGGCTTGTTGGTAGGTGATGTTAAATGTATGTGCTGTGTTTTGTGTAGATTGTATGTCAGATAATGCTCTTTCAAACAACAACTGTATCTATTTTTCTCTTTTCAATGTAGGAGACTCTGGTTATCCCAACCAGCCTTGGTTGCTGACACCACTCCATAACCCAGTCACCCCTGCCGAAATGCGGTATAATGAGGCCCATGGTAGGAGCCGGAGAGTCATTGACCGGTGTTTTGGCCTCCTGAAGACAAGATTCCACTGTCTCGATCGGACGGGAGGAGCCCTACAATATGCACCATTGAAGGTGTGCAACATTATCACTGCTTGCTGCATGCTCCACAACCTGGCTGTACGGAGGGAAATTCCAATTATCCAGGATGATGGAGACTAGCATCTGCCAGCGAGGGAGGATCCTGGACTGGGACATGACGACAGTGGGGATGATGATGATGGCGTGGATTTGAGACAACAGCTTATCAACAACTTCTTCACATGAGTGTAGGTATGCAATGAAAGTAGGGAACTAGCCCCAAGTGTTTGTTGTTGTGTTGCTGGTGCAAAATGTGTATGTATGTTTGTGAGTGTATGAAAATTGACATGGTGTTAGTTGTTTGATAAGTGTTTGTGAGATGGAAATGTTGAGATGTCCAGTGTTACTGTGAATCATATATAGTGTCCACACTGAAAATCTTGTTCAGCTGATATTGTTGTCAAAATTGTAGAGGCTTAGTCCTGTGTGCCTAACTCTGTTCTATGTTTCTCCTTACCAGGGTACTTTGCTGTGTCAACCATGGAAGTTGTGACCTCACCAGACACCTGAGGCTGTGACCTATTCCAACATTGGACTTGTTTATAAATCCATGGCACACACTTCCTTTTGGACTGATGGACATTTTTCTTCACTTTACAGCATTTTCCTACTGTGTGTTGTCCTTTGAAATTGGGTTAATGCGCCAGGTTGCGTCAGGGGAAAAAAACCTAGGATACACAATCATTCGTGCCTTGTGTGTTTTTACACATCCCAAGATTATTTTTGAACTGGACATGCTCCATGATGCACTGGTTTGCTAAAAATGTTTGCTCATTGTGCTTGAAAATGGTGCTAGTATTTTAAGCAATGTACTTTCATTGCATCTGTAACATGTCCTACGGGTTGGGCCATGACCTGATTGTGTCTATCTATCATGCTGTGACAATGTACATATACTCACCAGCCAGTAATGTACTCCATAAAAGTGATGTGTTACCAATGTTGTGCACACTTTCTTCTTTGACTTTTTCAACATCATTACAGTTAATACATTTGTTATTCAAAGTAACAACATGACCACTTTTTCTGTGCAGAGGGATTTATTTTAGTGCATAATGTGAAGATATCTGTCCACATCATGGTGGTGTCAACAACAAAAAAGATTTAGATAAGTGCAGATAGGAGTTGGTAGTGCTTGTAGAGGAGGTATTATAAAGTAGATGCACAGGCGGGGCTATTGTCGTGTTGGACAAAGAAACCTATAATAACGAATGTTTACGCCTGTTGAATGATGAGAGGAATTATAAGATCTTGAGGGAAGACCCAACTGAGGAACTTTGAGTTGAAATTAACACCCACATAGAGGAGGCATTGAGTAACGGCTGGATTAGTCGAAAAGAAGCAGCTTTTCTGTGTAAAGAACAACCTACAGTGCCATACTTCTATATATTGCCCAAAGTGCACAAGATAACCCGACCACCCCCAGGAAGACCCATCGTTTCGGGGATGAACTCCATTTTGGAGCCATTGTCAAAATTTTGTGACACTTATCTACGCCCTCTAGTGCAAAAGATGCCAGCTTATTTAAAGGATACTCGTGAGGTACTGAGCCTTATTCAAGAAATCGAGTTTGACTCGGCGAGTGATCTGTTGATTGGACTCGATATAGAGTCCTTGTATACTAACATCCCCCAACAAGAGACACTCAGGGTGATAGAGAACATACTTTTCTCTGAGGAATGAGGACATCAGACCCCAAGAGCTTTTATCTTAAGCTTGTTGGATTTGGCCCTGACTAAGAATTTCTTTAAATATGAAGACACTTTCTATCTACAAGTCCATGGAACATCCATGGGGAGTGCATGTGCGCCTAGCCTAGCCTGTTTATATGTATCCTACTTTGAGGAAGAAAACATCTATTCCCAGACCAATCCCTTTTGAGATCAAATAAGGGTGTGGCGTCGATACATCGACGATGTTTTTATTGTCTGGAGAGGCAATAAAACCACAGCTGAGGCTTTTTTGAGATGGTTAAATGGAATCAATCAATTTCTTTGTTTCACTGGAACAATGTCAAGTGAATCTTTGGCATTCCTGGATTTGGACATCAGAGTGGTAGATAATGGTCTCCAGAGCAGTGTGTACCATAAGCCCACTGACAGAAATAGCTTGTTGTCCTTTAAAAGCTTCCATCCCCGAGCCCTGAGGGAGAACCTCCCTTATGGGCAGTTCTTGCATTTACGCAGGATCTGCTCTTCAATCATTGATTTCAAAAGGGAGGCAGATTTACTGAGTAAAAAACTGCATGAAAGAGACTATCCCAATTGGGCAATCCGGAGGGCAAAAAAACGAGCCAGGAATAATAGTAGAGAAATCCTACTAGAAACACACACCAGAGAACAAGCAGAGAGAAGTGTTTGTGTCACCACGTACAACACGACTTCAAACTACATGAAGAAAATCGTGCAAAGGAACTGGCGGATTTTGAATTTGAATGGGCTCAATCAACCAATTCCTCTCTTTTCATTTAAAAAGAGCAGCAGTATTAAGGACATCATTGTCAACACACGTCCCAGAATCCAACGACATCAGGAAACCAGAGAGGAGCCGATGTGGGGCCTACCAGCTGCTATGGGCCATTATGCCTGTGGTTATTGTAAGGCATGTCCTACCTCTATCCATGGCAAGAGTATAGACATTGGCCTAAAAGACCCATGGGAACAGAGAAAATTAACAACTTGCAATACAGATAAAGTTATTTACCTGTTGAAATGCCCCTGTGCTCTCCAATATGTGGGTATGACGACCCGAGGTCAAGACCCGCATATTGGAACATATGAGCACTATACGTTGTGGTAAGACTAACACAAAGTTGACAGCACATTTCAAAGAATTGGGCCACACAGAAAAAGATCTAATTTGGACCGTTCTTGATAGACCCTTTATTCCACCAAACATAGTCGACATCGCCAATTTCCTATTGGTTAGGGAACAGCGGTGGGTCGACAGATTGAGGAGTAGCCACAGGGGTCTGAATGATTGCATCTCCTGGTTTCAACTATTTGGGATCACGGGCAAATAATGTGCAAGACACCGAGAAAACAGATGCAATTCCACACAGTTTATAAGTAAGGCTTGAGGGCATTATAGCAGACTTAATACATAAGACAATAGCCAGTGAGCGCTGTCACCAGATAGCTATAACGAATGGTGCAGATTGAGATAAAAATGGCCGCAAATAAATGAGCAACTAATATAAACATAGCAGACAGCTTAAAATTTTGACTAATAGAGGAATAATAACAGTGAGCGCTGCCACTAGATAATTATAACGAATGGTGCGAAATGAGATAAAAACGGCCGCAAATAAATGAGCAGCTAATAAGAATATAGCAGACAGCTCAAGATTTTGACTAATAGAGGAAAAATAACAGCACAGCACTCTAGTATGTCCGCTATAGTCAATGACGAAGGATTGAGAAAATAAGCGGTCTAGTTGTTGGAGGACTTCCCCAAACGCATACGTGTCCACGTGATAGACGCGTAGGGACGCTTTAAACACAAAGAGTACAGAGCACCGGTATCGCCGGTGGACTCTGACTGGGAAGAGGACTCCCGCTGATCTTGGAGTAGTAAGTGGGGTACCTAGAACATGGAAGAAGTCATACTGGGGCTACCCGATATTTTGTAGAGCTTAATGGAGCGATTGTTAGTTTTGGGCTATTAACATTACAATGGGGAGCGCATATGCCCTGGTCTGCAAGAGAGGTGTGTTTACGGAGCGGCTCATGGGCCGATATCAGTTGGGAGTTAAGAACGGCATTATAACTACTTGTTCCATTGAATAGACTGTTTGCTGTATAGTAATGAATGAGGGAACCATATAGACTCATGAATTAAAATGACAACCCGCAAAAAGGATGAAGGCAGTCTTTTTCATTCTGTATTTGTATAGAGTGTGACGATTAGATCACGGTCCCACGACGGTCCCGGGTTTAGCAAATATCAGATAAACTCGGGTAAGAAACATTTGCATGCAGTATGTGTAACATAGATGGGGTGATAAAGAGGCCATATAATACATAGATGAGGTTTTTTTGGTCTACATCTACACACAGATTTAAAACAAATTAATTTGTGAGAGCAACAAATTAATGCGAAAGCACCATATACTTTTGGAGCTAATCTGTCTTTTATTATAACACCACAGGTGTGATTGCCAGTTCATAATCAATTGGGTGGAGATGTCCGCTGTTTTTTTACACACTATGGATTATGTAATCAATAGTGAAGTTAATGTTGGAAGGGGCACCAAGGGTGAGGGCAAGAAAACAGAGGTACATGAATACAAGTCGTTTTTCTTTGTTCTTCATTCACAGTAATTGGGTTCCTCTATGCAATAGCGTAGATGGCGAAATGTAGAGTATCCAGTGATTAGTAATTCGAGACCCGAGTGTGGGTTAAGACCATGATTTTCTAAAGGGATCAATACCCTGATGAAGGCCGCCTTGACCCGTGGGGGCATCTGAAAAAGGCCGAAACATGTTGGTTCCTGCAAACAGGATATAGGGGCACTGATTTCCCCGGCGTATCCTATTAACTTTTAACCCTATTGAGGGCGACCAAGAATAAAGGTAAGCTCTGGTTCCCCTCAGATAGTTTTAACATTATTATTTGTGTTTTGCACTTTATGATCCCTTCTTGAGGGAATAACTCTTTCCCTATTCTTTTGTCTGTTTATATACTTTCTTTCCTCACCACTGTATATTCAAAAATTTCTTTTGCGCTCCGCCCAGTGTGTTGGTCTGCACCTGGGCGTTAGATGCGGCCCAATGATGAAGCATGACACTGCAAAGTGTGTGAGGGCAGTATTAAGAAATTAGATTTCTTTCCTCCGCCCCCCTTCCTTTTTCTGTTTCAGACTGGATAATCAGAGTAGTCTGTAGTGGGAATATGTATCAGCATTCTTTTGGCAAAAACTCACACTGAAGTCCAAGAGTTCTTTTTAGTTTTTGTGTCCTTTTCTTTATAGTGAGTAAAACACAATGGAGGATATCAGGACCAGGTAGTCACTTCCTGGGGGTGATGTGTAGACATCTGTCTCTCACCATTGCTTCTTTGGACAGCCGACTCCACGTTTTTCCAGGAGACCCTCAGGTGCAGGCAGCTGCGGTGCGGGGGGCTCTCTGCCAGAGTCCACATCCCTCCCTGTGGCTATTGCAGATGTTGTTGCAGTGGATGTGGTAGGCACACAGGGAGGTGTGGATGTGTAGGTAGCAATCTGGCGGCGGGAGGTGGAAATGACCCTGTACACCAAAGTCTGTTCATCCATTTTTACATAAACCTGTCCAGTTTTTCATTTTGAGGTGACTGCTGCTGTTGCATGGTCCTGGGGATCCCTATAACCTGGCCCATTTCTCCTTGTGAATCCTCATGTGCACTGAGGATTCTGGAGAGGTTTTGGGTCTCCACATCATCAGCACCAGCTGCATGATGTTGCTGATCCCCACAACACCTTCCACCACCCCTACCCACCCAAGCAGGACCAGTTGGTGCTGGCACAGTCGACACAGACCCTCCTTCATCGTTGACATTAGTGTTGTTGGGCAACTCCAGAGTGCCCCATGTTGCTGTCCTGTTGGTGGTCTCCTGGGATGCTGTGTCCATGCGGGTAGGGGTCAGCTGGGTGTTGGCAGCTGAGGCAGGAGTGGTCACAGAGGATCCGGATGTTCCCGCCACTTGTGCTGTGGGGTGACCCATACCAGAAGGGCCAGGTCTGTTGTCCGAAGAATGATGAGAGTCATCAGCACCGGAGGGCTCCTGGTCGAACGGAGTCTGGGCCTGGGTGGCCTGGATGGTTCCAGTGGTGTCCTCAGCTGGCCCTGTAGATACAAACATAACACAATGACTGCTGTGAATGACCACTGCCCCTCAAATCATACACATTACATAGGCTACCGAAGATCATGATGAGCTACTGTAAATAGATTGGACTCCTTCATCCATGATGCAGACCAATTTTTTGTGATGACTATGTTTTTGGGACAAGAGGGGGATGGATGGGCAGGTATGTGCATTGATGGTCCTGCTGTGTTTAGTTCACTTTACATGTCGGAAGAAATAGCCTGTTATTGATACCCTATGAATGACACAGGTGTGTTTAGGTTGTCCACATCTTTACTTTCACAGTGAGATACATGCACTTTCTCTCCCTTTGTGGGTACTTTTTTGGGCCTGTCTACTGGCCTTAGTGCATGTCTTTAGCAATCACATTGGTGTGGCTGGCTACACACTCACATTCTATTTACTTAGCCATGAAGTTTTGGGAATGGAGTGATTGAGGTGCTTCTTGTTTTCATCTCATTCTACACATTTGAATGTCTGTGAGTAGGAAGATTGTGTGACTGATTAACTTTGTGGCTATACAGATAATGTACATTGTACATTGACTCCGTGGTCAAATGATTTCACAAACTTAGCTTTGTACCATTTTGTGGCAAAGAAATATGATATACTGATCTTTGAGTGCTTGT
The DNA here is from genome assembly GCA_963921515.1 of Calotriton arnoldi. Classification (NCBI taxonomy): domain Eukaryota; kingdom Metazoa; phylum Chordata; class Amphibia; order Caudata; family Salamandridae; genus Calotriton; species Calotriton arnoldi. Next base: position 2,625 of record CAWUFW010023865.1, on the reverse strand, counting down.
TCTCTATTTGTGAGACTTACACCACTCCTCCCACCCAGCACCACCAGGCCACACAGATGAGTGTTGTCCAGCCAATGTTTGTAAGGGTATTTGAGAGATATTTATCTATGTTGGCTGGTCTTTGTGGCACATAGGCAAATGTGTCAGTTGTGATAGGTTCACACAACCTTCCCCAGTGTCTGCCATCTTGCTAGTACACATGGACTCACTGTGAGATAGACATAGCCCATGATGAAGTGGTTGTGCTGTGTGTGTAGAAGTGTTTTCTGTTCTTCCCAGTCCCATCAGGGGGAGGCCTACATACACCTTCTTGCCCAGTGATAACAGGACATGATCTTAGCTCACAGTGTGTAAGAATGTCATGGCCGGCTGTCTGGCACTGGGAACTGGTTTCTGACTTGGAGACAACTTGCCTCATGGCCTTGTGCACCACACTGCATGCCCCGGGCTCTGCCATTTCATATTTGGATGTCCACTCACTGTCAGGTAATCAAGGTTCTTAGTGGTCTTGTATGTCTGTTTCTGCGTATGAGTGTTTACAATGGCCAGACATCCAATCATGCCCTGTTCTACGCACACTCTTTCCTGCATGCAAATGAAGCACCCCTGGAACTATGCTTTCCTGCCAGTGGGTGGATGTGTACAGACAAAGCTGGCTGACACTGGTGCCTGGTGTTTTTAGCACAAGTCACTGTTGGTTTTTGTTGTAAAGTCAGACACCAGTGCCCAGTGTAATGCATCCTGCTAGTACATTCTAAATCATTGTGTATATGCTTAGTTCCTGTAGGTCTGTTTGTAATGTTAGTGAAGGTGTATGTTGTCCACTGCATGATGTGATTTTTAGGATTTTAAAATACTACTCCTCCCAGGTGCCCAGCTAAGTCCTCTGAGACTATGAATAACTGGCAGTGATGGTAAGCATTCGGACAAGGATGCAGAGACTGGTGCATGGTGTTAAACGTGAATCCAAATCCCAACAATGGCCTTGTGCCAAAAACACCAAGCACCAGTGTCAGGGATCTTGCTGTTGCACTTCCATTCACTGTCAGGTAGGTATTGGCACAGTTTAAGTGGTTGTTCGTGGTGGGTGTAGTACTGTTTAACATTACTCCAACTCACACCAGGATCTGTCCTTCACACACTCTTCCCAACCAGAGAATACAGACCACATGGCAGAAGGTTTTCCAGACAGTGATTGGGAATAGATTATGAAGATGTGTGACACTTGTGCCTGGTGTCTGATTTTTCCACAAGTTACAACAGGGCCTTGTTGCCAAACACCAGTCCACATTGTCAAACATCTTGTCAGTACATTGCTACTCACTGTCAAGTAAGCAGAGTTTCTGTTTGGCTAGTTGGTCTGGGTGGGAAGAGCGTGTGTATGACAAGACCTGATGTGAGTTGTAGCCATTGCAAATACACCTCCTCCCACCCCGACCTGCTGACTCCTCTATGCCTATATTTACCTCACAGTGCAGGTAAATGTACTGGCAAGGTGGCTGTTATGGGTGCATGGTTTTGAACATGAATGCAACTCACATCAGGGACCTGTGCTCCAAACACCATGCAACAGCGTCATCCATCTCGCTAGTCCACTTCCCCTCACTGTGAGTGTGGCTTAGACCAAGTGGCGTTACCTAGTCTGGATGGGAGGAGGAGTCTTTGCAATGGCTACAAGTTGCATGAGGCCCTGTCCTGCATATACCTTTCCACCCAACTCAAACAGCCCAGCATGTACTATGCTTACCTCACTGTGATACGAAATGTCCCAGCTGGATACCTGACACTGGTGCCTGTTGTTTGACTTCAATGCAATACCCATCAAGGCCTTCTGCTCCAGACACCATGCAGCAGTGTCAGCCATCTTGGCAGCACATTCCCACTCACTGTCAGGTAAGCAGAGTCCCATATAGGCTATTTGGGTTAGGTAGGAAGGTGTGTGGAGGCCAGAGCCTGATGGTAGATGTAGTTATGGCAGACACTCCTCCTCCCAACCAGCACAACCAGCTCATCTGTGACAATGGCTACCTGACAGTGAATGTAAGTGTACTCACAAGATGGCTGACACAGTTGCATGATGTTTTGTGCGCAGGGCCTTGATGGGAGTTGGTTTCAAGATCAACACCATGCAGAAGTGCCAGCCACCTTGCCAGTACACATCTTCTCACTGTGAGGTAGGCATTGGCCCAGAAGAGTTAGCATGGCTCGGTGTGTGGATGTGTATTGGCAATAGCTACAAGTCACATCAGCCCTTGTCCCACACACACCTTCCCACCCATCAGCAATAGCCTACCTGTAACTCAGCTTCCCTGACAGTGAGTGTGAATGTACTTGCATGTTTTTTGATACTGATGACTGGTGCATATTTGTCCACAAGCAGGGTGTAGTTGTCCAAACTGAAGTCCCCAATGTCAGCCATTTCATCAGTAGATTTCCAGTCACTATCAGGTAAGCATGATTCTTGGTGGTCTGTTAGTGCTGTTTGGGGGGAGGAGTGTTTGGCCTGACTCCATCTCCCATCAGGCTCCATCCTCCACACACCTTCCTACCCATCCTAAATATCTTACCTGTGACTCTACTTTCCTGACAGTGAGTGGCAATGTGCTTCAGAGATGTCTGACACTG